>CANXYI010038217.1:0-13548 GCA_948208565.1 Hura crepitans
GCTCTATAGGGTTATAGAACAACTATTAGAACATCCACTAGTGCAACCCTTTATTCCTTACCATATAGGATAGAAGTTGTAGTACAAATAGAGCTAAAAATTAGGTCTTTAAGGGTTCTTCTCAAAACTAATATCCCTAAAACAGAATGGCCAAGGAGTATATATAAAGAGTTAGCTCTATTAGATGAAAAAAGATTAAAAGCATTATACCACAATCAACTTTATTAAAAGAGGATGGCAAGGGTATTTGGTAAATGGGTTAGGCTTCATAAGATTAAAGAGAGTGATCTAGTTCTAAACTAAATAAAGCTAAACCTTTAAGATTAAAAGAGCAAATTTAAACCTAACATGGAAAGGCCATTTGTAGTAAAGCATATTTTGAAAAATAAGGCCACCAAACAATCTAATATAGTGGGCAATGAGTTTTAGGAACTAGTAATGTGAAACATTTGAAGAAGTACTTCATTTAAGGCTAGTGGTAGTAATAACACAATAAAAATTTTGTATTGCATTGCTAAAGTTAATATTGTGCATGTTTATTTTGATGTTTATGGTAATGGTATAGTGTTCCTTAGAATAAAATGGTTAAATGAGTAGGTAAAGTTAGAATCTCTTTCTTATATTTAAAAGTTCTTGGTGGATGATTATATAGTGATAGATTGTGCAAGGCATTTGAAAGACATAAAAAAAGTCATCAATTACTCTATAAAGAAAAAAGCTATAATAAAATGGAAATCCTATCCACTGCCAAACTAAAAACCAAACTATCAATTATACTAAGCTAAATAGGCAAAAGAAAATCTAACCAAGTCTAATAATGGTGCTTTGAGCTTAAGCAACTCCCAAATGAGTAATCACTAAAGTCTAACCTTTTATTTTGGTAACTTGCCTATGATTTGTATAGACTAGAGGAAGTCAAGATTTTAGCTCATTTTTTCTTCTACGTCACATAGGCCATATCTTGATTACCTTATGTCTAAGCTTAAATCCTTAATAGCCACTTCTCATAGTGGACAATTCACTAGGAATTTAATACCCCAATTTTTTCAATCTTAATTTCCATAAATTTAGAGAGAGAATTAGAAAAAACTATAGGAAATAAAATAGATGTAAGGGCTAAATAGAGTTGATTAGAATGAATAACAGAGTGAAAAATGAACAAATGACCAAATGGTCATTTTGTAAATTATTGAAGGCAAAACTAGAAATGGGTAGTTTAAGGCCTAAAAATGAGTGGCATGCTTATAGAAGGGTGGAAAATATGTGAATATCATAAGAGGAACTAGACTGAGAGAAAAAAAAAAGTAAGGTTTTGGACATGGTCTTGGTAAATAGTGACACTAAAACATGAATAGAATTTATCAAGGTCTAGGGAATCTAACTAGATGAAATGATAGGGAATATTATAAGATAGTTATGGGTGAAGTTTAGGTAAGAAATGAAGTTATTTATATGGTTAAATCTACCTTTAAAGATTATTATGGTAGTGCTTGATGAATAGTAACCTAATTTTATCTTAATGATAAAATATTCAATTTGAGCTTAGAAAAATCTAGAAATGGCATGACCTAATGGTCAAAAATTCTAATTAAGCTAATAGCATGAGATTGGAATTTTGTAACAACAAGAAGTAATTTATTTCAATGGAATAAATACCGATTATTCAGTTCAATGAGTTCCCTTCAGTGAAAAATTACAAAATTTAAGGGACTTGCTAATTGAAGGAGTTCTAAATTTTTGGTAATAAAGGAGGAATTGATTGAGGCCTCAAATAAAGGATTAATTTTTAAAAAAAATTGCCTTAAAATAATCTTAGCCCTTGGATTGCCATGTGGCCAAATCATGGCCATTAATGAACTTAATATAAAAGGGTGGTTTCATGTAGATATAAGACATATGATAAGGGCTTCACCATCTTCCTCCTCCCACTTAGGTTGATGCCACCTTTTCCTCCCCCTCCCTTTGAATTTTCTTCATTTTAATCCCTAAATTTCACTTCTAAACCCTAATTCATGTTCTAAAAATAATCTTTATCAAGCTTAAAGCTCTAGTCTAGTTTGAAAATGTTAAGAAAAATGAGATTTTGGTGATTGAATGTTTAAGGTTTATAACCCCTAAATTGGTAAGTTGGTTATTTTGGAGGTTTAATCATTTTTTAGGTAATTAGGAGTGCTCAATTAAGTGATTTTAGTCTCAATTTAATGTTTAGAAGTGTATAGAATTTTTTATGAATTTTTTTAATAAATTACCTATCAAGTTTTTAGTGAATTGTGAAAGTAACTAAAGGAAAAGAAAACAAAATGTGTGAAAGGGCTCATTTGAAAGCTAAAAAGGCTGTAGGTAAGTATGACACCCTTTATATGGTTCGGACACTGGGTGGTCGCCGAGCCCGACTAAGGAGTGCATGCAAATTGAGATATCTAAACTTCAATATGCCATTACTTGTTATAAACATTCTTATCAAAAGATTCCACTTATGAAAATACAAGTTTTCAAAAAACTTTTTTAACCGAGTTACATTCAAAATTTGAGAATCCTCATGCAAAAATTTTGACAGAATAATGGCTGTACAGGGCACTATCCCAAATTTTTGAATAGTAACCTGCATAATAAAAATACACTTTTATATCATCCACACATATCCATAACTTCATGTGATCCTCTGATTACTCTAATAGCACACAATCAAGATATCTCAACCTTAGGAAGAGTTATCGTACAGCATAACACAATTTGTAACAATTTTTTTAAAGTTCACAAACTTTGAAATCCATAAAGATATACTCTAATATAGCTTAGGCCCATTTCCCTTATATGTACTACATTAAGTGTACACTTATACATCAACTAATTACATCACATGTGCATATCATTACAAAAAGAAATATCTTCTCTTGATAAGCTTGATATCCTAAGGCTCGATCTCAACATGTCTTCTTACCTACGCTTTGCAAACAAATAATGCATTAAGCAAAGTGCTTAGTGGTGTAATCCAAACAACTTGTGCTAAAGCCATTATCACTATGTAATTTATATACCATTAGTGATCATGACTAAGAAAAATAAATATCTTTAATGATATTTGTAATAATTGTAACATGTGATAATGTGATAATAAAACATTTATCATGCTTATGTACATCTGCAACACACATATAGCATGCATACAACCAAGAATAAAGCATTTATCACATACAACTCAACATTATTTCACACTTTACATAAAACAGACTTTTTCATTGATATAGTACATATTATAGATTAAATTTCATGTATGCTTTATTCTTTTAAGCCTATTTTGGATAACTATAAAACATATGGATAATGAGATTAATAATGTGCAATGGCTTAAATTTTGTATTTGACAGCAGTTGCAGCAACATAAAAAAGGTGTATAGTACCCATCCAGGCTTACGCAACTGCACCTACATATGAATGTGCAGTGACCCATATGGGACCTTATAATGATTGCACCTATATGGATCCAAATATCAAAACATAAATCTATGGGAAAGACATATAGTAAACCCTTGGATAACATAATCTAGGTATAGAAGTACCCTAGCAGTTGCTATATCCCCTATTTGATAGGTCAACCTATCCATTTCTAGGTTAGTGCATCACATGGGCTAAAATTGATATGTTTTAGTTTCTCCATCTTAATTAAGCTTATATAGCTTTTAACTCCTTTGTTTTAGCTATCGAGTGACTAAAACTGGATAATTACATCGAAAACCTCATTTTAGTATTCAAACACAATTTAGCATGCATTTTAGCCACATTCATGACATATGTACTTTAACCCACCATTTTCATCTCATTTATTATTTGTCACTACAAATCCTCCATTTTTACACTTATTCTATGGCATATGTTCATCCAAGACACTATATGCTCGAATGTCCATCAAGTCACATATATTATGGCATAACTTAAAGTTAAACACCTCATTTAGGCTCATTATATGTTTAGAACCCATTTTGGTCCCAAACTTCATTCATATGTGCTTTTAATTATGTTTAACACCAAACATAATAAGTATGCAATGCATGTGCACCATTTCCATATTTAATGATTTTATATACACATACATTTTCCAAGACCTCATTCGGCTATGTATACAATTCATGCATACATTAGCAATCAACACAATATTCTTGACCATAATCAACATGTTCCATACACATAAAATCATACACATAACTGAATGTACAACTTCTATAACCTAATAGACCATGCAACCATCAAGCCTTACACTTTTTTTCCCCTATCATTTTCATCATGATGCATACTAAATGAGAGCATTAGTGCGTACCTATTCATAACTCTAAAATCAAGAAACATTCATGTATTATGAACAAAATCACTTTTACTTGAAATTATATATCATTATTAATCATCATTTGAAAACTATAACAACTTCTTCTATTCAATCTTCCTTTAGCATTTCACATAGCTAACATGTGCTTAAGTGTACCATGATCTATTCAGACAACACATACTTCATGATGTCAAATATCATTTAAACTTCATATATAATATAAGACACCCTTAACATACCATAAACCATGATTAAGTGTCATATACAAGCACAAATTTAAATCCTTTCCCATAATATGGCTATTTTGCCTAGTAAGCACAATAAGAGCATTTTTCACCCCATATATATTTCCATGCTTTCATTCATTCTAACATCTCTCAATTATGTCAAACAACATCATTTTAATCAATAATATGCTTAATTTTCTCATTTATTCACATTACACCGCATTTTTTCCATTTAATGTACATTATGGCAATTTAATCATTATATGGATATCCTATAATTCCTAAACATTTTTCATCATCTAAAACACATAATCACACATTATGTAAGCCATATAAC
The DNA here is from genome assembly GCA_948208565.1 of Hura crepitans. Classification (NCBI taxonomy): domain Eukaryota; kingdom Viridiplantae; phylum Streptophyta; class Magnoliopsida; order Malpighiales; family Euphorbiaceae; genus Hura; species Hura crepitans. Next base: position 4,886 of record CANXYI010038217.1, read on the forward strand.
ATAATAAATACCATATATTCATTGCATTTAGCATTTATTGCATTTTCCCATTTTAGGCATAATATGGAATTTAATGCGCTTAAGTGAATATTACATAATTTCTTCAATTACACATACTGAGGATGTCTTAATAAAATGCCAAGGCCTATTTACACCTTTGACTTTCCATTGTCTTGGGTTTTATCGAAAGTCCCTAACATAAAATCGAAAAATCTTATAAAATTTGAAATAAATCAATTAAAGCTCAAAATTAAAATCTAAAATGGTAGAAATGCTCTTAGGAACCCATAAAGTATGATAAAAATACTAGACTTGGGAAAAACTCACCCCAACAAAAAATGGTTACTATTCACGAGGGTTTCCAAATAATGAATTTAAGCATTTTCCTTCATATTTTTGCTCATTTAATAGCCTCGAGGGTGTGAAAGAACTTTATTGATTTTTAGTGAGGCTAAATTGAGCTTAGAAGGAAGAGGAAAGAGCAAAAATAAAGGGCGGAGAGAGCTACAAGCCGACGGCATCAAGGGGTGGAAAAGGAGAGAAGAAATGGGAAATGTTGACTTTTAAAGTGGTTTAACCATTTATATATAATTCTAAAAATAATTATTTTTAATAAAAATTTTCTCCCCCTTTTTCCTTCAATTTCCCTCCTCTTTCAAACACAATTAAAAGTTAATTTTATTCATAAAATTCACTTTCATTATGCCCCACAATCCTTTAAAAATCATAGCTCAAAAAATTGATTAAAATCACTATTTTTAATGTTACCCAATTTTCGTAAAAATACTTCCTAGTATCTAAAAATTCTAATCCAGTGCCAATGGTCTAAGTCGAATTTTTTTGTATGAAGTTGTATAAATTCCAAAATTTTCTAAGTAACTTTTGACTATTTTACAGTTCAGCTAAAATTAGGTCAGTATTCATGTGACACTACCATAATACTTTATAGTCATTTTTAACAACCTAAATGACCTCATTTTGACTTCAAATTTTACTTATAATTATGTTATAATTATTATTTCCATTTAGTAATATTAGTGCCCCTATCCTCAAGAAAATACTATTCACATTCTAAGAAGTATTATTCATAACATCGGGATTTTTGGGTGTTACATTTATTCCCCTCTTAAAAGAAATGTCATTCTCAACATTAGATCTTTACCTGGTTTAAATAACTATGGATATTGTTCTTTCATCTATGCTTCTGTGTCGTAGGTAGCTTTTTTCATTCCGTAATTCCTTCACCTCTCTATCTAAAATCCTCGTCGATTCTTCTTCATAAGATAGGTTAGGATTAACCTTGATTTCTTCCATCGTTATCACATGTATAAGATATAATCTGTATCTTTTGAACATGGAAAGATGAAAGACATTATGGATCTACTGAAGTTTTGAAGGCAAAGTAAGTCTATAGGCAACTGGTCCCACAATTCTGTGATCTCATATGGCCTCATAAACCTAGGACTTAACTTTCCTTTTCTTTTAAAATTGTAGAACCTTCTTTAGATGTGAAACCTTGAGAAATACCTTGTCTCCCACCCTATATTCCACCTCTTTTCTCTTTAGATTTGTATATGACTTCTGTCTGTCAGAAGCTACCTTTAACCTCTCTCTAATGATATTTACCTTTTCTTTCACATCTTGTATTAAATCTAGCCCCATGAGCTTAGTTTCACTGAGCTCATTCTAACACAAGGGTGTTCTACACTTTCTTTCATATAAGGCCTTATAAAAAGCCATACCTAGACTCATATGATGACTATTATTATAGGCAAACTTAGCTAAGGACAAATACCGGTCCTAGCTTCCCTTAAACTCCAATGCATAACTCCTTAACATATCTTTAAGGATTTAAATGATCCTCTCAGATTATTTGTCAATCTATAGATAGAATGTTATACTAAAGCTTAACCAAGTGCCTAAGGCATTATAAAATTTCTTCTAAAACCTATGTGAACCTTAGATCTTAATCTGATATAATCAAAGCTGGAACTCCATGTAACCTCACTATCTCATCCACATAGAGCTTTACTAGATTCTTTAAAGAGTAATCTATTCTCACCAGTATGAAATGAGCAATCTTGGTTAAATGATCCATAACCACCCAAACTAAATCACATCTACTCATTAAAGGTAACCCAACCACAAAATCCATTGTGATTCTATCTATTTCCATTTTGGAATTGCTATAGGATGAAGTAACCCAAAAAGAACCTAATGCTTTTCCTTTACCTATTGAAATGTAAGGCACTTGATCACATACTCTGACATATCCCTCTTTATGCCTGGCCATTAGTAAGAAAGCTTCAAATCCTGATAGATTTTGGTGCTACCAGAATGTATAAAGTGAGGAGCACTGTGAGCTTCTTGCAAAATCTATTTCTTTAGCTTTTCTATAGCTAGTACATAGATTCTATCATGATAGTTCAAATAACTAACACTCTTAATCTTATACTCTATCGGCTTACCCTCTTGGATAACAATTGTCACACCTATTAATTTGTGATTATCTCACTAATAATCCTAGACTTACTATAACAAATTGGGCTTAACCTATATTTCAGCTAATAAGGCATTATAACCCATAAGTTCTAATCTGAAATTCATAGTGTTCACATCTATTTCCTTTCAGTGGGCCTTTCAAATCGAAATAGCCAGAGACTCAACCTAAGCCTCACTCCTCAAGTCTCGAAAGATGAGAAAGAAACTAGAGGAATCTTGAGCCGCTCTTATTTGATTAGCCCTAGAAGAGTGAGTTGGGTACCACAAGGTAGGAGTCGCCACCCAACCGGAGTCAGGAAATACCTTGTAGGGCTAAAACCAAAGTGATTCAAAACCTTACTCTTATTTATACCCCAAGTTAATACAAAAATTTGGTTTGAATTTATAATATCATTCTTTTTTCTCAAGTGGCATTTTACAATTAAAATAAATCACATATTTACATATGAGGAATCACAAAACATTTTTATGGAAAATAAATAGGTCCTTGAAGTTAAAACATGATACATGAAATCAGGTAGTTGATTGTCTTGAGAACTTTGGTTTTTACATGCCAATTTTAGAAAATGGATTTTTTCATCGTAACTTTCATTAAGGAAAACCTGTTTTATTAACAAAGCACCAATTAATTAGGTATAAAATGATTTTGATTATCTTTCCAACGTGTAAAAATTATTTTCTACCTATTACAGCATTAACAGAATATACTAAGATTGAAATTAGAAATATCATACATGAAATTGGATGATTAATTAGCTGGAGAACTTTGGTTCTCGCATGCCAATTTTAGAAAATAAATTCTATTGTTGTGACTTTTATTAAGAAAAATCAAAACCCATTTTATTAGCAAAATACTAATTAATTAAATAAAAAATGTTTCAGTTACCTTTCTAATATGCAAAAAAAAAATCATTTTCTACTTATTACAGTATTCATGGAATATATAGGGAAATAATTTAATGATAAAAATATATTATATGGTAATTACCTAAAATACATCCTAACCAAATAAAGAATAAAAAATAAAATTACATTTTAGAACATCTAAAATACAATCTAACTAAATTGAGCAATAATAAAGGAAATCAATAGAAGAAAACACAAAACACACAATAAATAGCAAGAAATAAAAGGCCTTTAAAAGGTTACTGCACTGAGGTTTAAGGAGGCTGCAGAAAGAAATAACAATAAAGTTCTAATAAATTAAACAATTCACATCACGATAGAAATAAAGTATTAATATACGAAGCAAAATAGACAGGTGGACAAAAATAAAATGAGCAGTCACATAAAAATATTGCACAAATAAATTATCATATCTAATTGGTAGATAGATAAGGTAGAAAAAAAATAAAAATAGTAGATAAAAGGGTCAGTTGACCTACCATGTATATTTGCCTTCAGAAAAGATCTCAATCGAACTAAAAAATTGAAACTAAATATGCAAAAAATCTCCAAAAAATGGTATTTTTAAGTATATTTTTTGCTTTTTGGTGTCTTTTCTCTCTCTAAAATCATCATCTTTTAAAAAAAACATTTCAAAATTTATACACATTTCTCGAGGAAAAAAAATGGCTGTTTTTTATAAAAATAATCATTTTGAGGGTGAAAATGACTATTTTGGCAGGCAAAATGGCCGTTTTCTTGAAAACAGTCATTTCCCTTTTGAAAATGCTCCCTTCTTGTAAAACAGCCATTTTCCTTGTGAAAATGACTATTTTTATGATTTTTTTAAATCTATGTCATGGGGGGCTTTGCCCTCTACACCCTCTTGGGCATTAGTGTTGCGTATTGAGCTCAAGCCTATCAGCCTAAGCCCTTTACTCACCATAAATGCCTATTTTTCTCTCATTTTAAATTACATGATAAGATTTTTCAGGTTAGGCAAGGACTTAAAGGAAAATTTTTAAAGAAAACTTTGAGATCTTTGAACTGGACATTAAAACCCTTTACTTATCAGGATTTTCATCCTTTCGTCATCATTAGGCAAACTGAACATAAGAGCCCCAGAGACCTAGTGTCTATAATTGCCCCCAACTTTAGAGAGGCAACTACAAAGTGTGTGAGGTGACCCAAAGTTCAAAAAAGAAAGAGACACATACTTTGTGGGGTGATCCTTTCATAAGGATTCTAATATAGAATTATTGCAATCAAAGTTAATAGGATCTGGGCAATATTGGAGACATTGCACCCAAAGTTGATTTGGTTCAGGCAGTATTTTGAGACATTGCACCTGAATTCGAGCAGTGCTATGAGATGTTGCACTGAAAGATGATTTGGTTCAGGCAGTGCTCTAAACATTGCACCTGAACTTAGGCAGTGCTATAAGATGTTACACCTGAAGATAATTTGGTTCAGGCAATACTCTGAGACATTGCACTTGAATTCAGGCAGTGCTATGAGATGTTGCTCCCAGAGAAGATTTGGTTCAGATAGTGCTATAAGATATTGCACCTGAACTCGGGCAGCACTACGAGATGTTACACCCAAAGATGATTTGCTTTAGGCAATGCTCTAAGACATTGCACTTGAACTCGGGCAGTGCTATGAGATGATACACCTAGAGTTGACTCTTAGAGGGATTTATTGTCAATGAGTTTCCATTCTTGCTACTTGCAACTGAGCAAATAGTGTTAGGCTAATATTGGTGCATTTATGATATCTAAAAAATTTAGCTTACACCCTGTGTATAAAAAGGAGGTAAAATGAGTTAGTCATCAGAGGTCATTTGCAACATGGATGCATGGTGTGTGTGTGAGTGCATTTTTAAAATTCATGTCATAGTTTTGAAAACTATTATCTTTATGTCTTCTCCTCACTTTCTCTTTCTTTTTTTTCTCTTTTTTCCTTATTATTACATGTATATTATTTTATTTATTATCTATTTTTTATTTTTTATTTTTATTATTTTATTATATATTATTACTTTGTTGTTTTATCAATGTTCTAAGAAAAGATAAAATAATGAACAAAATATGATAATTTTATAAATGAATGCCTTTGAGTACAAAAACTTTTGTGTCCTAAACTAATATGTACATAGAAAAATAAAATAAAATAAAAGTCTAAAGAGCTGGAGGATATCTTTGAGCCCAAAGTGTTTGAAGCTTTGCCTCCATCATATCCAGTCTCACACTGGGACTCCTCTATCCTTACGCTAAGATCTATGTGCACATAGTGGAGCTACTCCCTCATTTGGGCCTCGAAACCCTACAGGAGAGTCTCAAATAATGACAGAAGAGGTGCTAAAGAAAATGGGCCTGCCTCATCTATCCTCTATCACTAAGCTAGTCTTTAGGGAGACAAGTCTACCCCTAATAGCTCCTTAAGGTCAACTGTAAACTGATCATCCCCTCCTTATTGCTCCCCTGCCTGCTTATCCAGCTCAGTAGTTGTCAATAATCTATAGCTAGCCAGTACCTAAGTGTCAGTCTTTATGATCCCGATGGCTATACAAGTGTCTCTGTTTAGCCACAGCTACTATCAAAGGGACGTATTAAGATGCTGCTCTGGGATGCCCAATCCTAGTAGAATGGTTGTGACGACCCCTCTAATGATGATCCCTTTTCTAAGGGATCGGCCAATACGATGGAGATGCTCGAGGATGGTCTATGCAAGGTTGAATTGGATGCTATGCTCTATTGCCTAAAAATCATATAGCTCAGTCCGATTCAATTGACTGATAATGCTGATACAGCCTAGGTAGTTGACGGTCGAGACTCTATACAAATAGTAGTGGACTGGATCTCTAATAGTGGATGCCTTAGTTCGACTGGCATTGTAAACCATGCCAACCTGACTAATGTACTCCCAGTGCTCATCCAATCTCTCTGGGACCTCTGTGCCCTCGTCAGCTAGTAGGTAAAGTAGCTCGGTGAATTAGAGAAATGAGATGTGAAATCTAGTCTTGATGATAGTGAAGTGAATGGCAAATGTTTTGCTTAGGTGTGCTCACTGAAAGCAAAAAGTGCTCAAGAACTCCAAGGTGATAGCTGGATAAATGGCACACCTCTGAAAGTAAAACTCTCGCTAGCCCACTTAAGCGAGTAACTAGTTTACTCTATCTAGCATGCTTAGGTCTTACAGGGTCTGGGTGCATAGGTAGCAGCTCCCGATCTATGTGACCATTCAGAGGTGTCGAAACCACTTAACTTCCTCATCAATAAGCCACCCCGATACTGCCACATGTTCTAGCATAGGTTGGCAAAATAGGTGGCTTTGTTGGCATTATGAAGGCATGGTTGTGTATATATAGTGTTTAAGTAGTGAAGTGAAGAAAAGGAGAAAATGTATGAAAATGACAAAAATGAAAAAAATCAGCTTTAAATAGTATAGGTGAAAACAGCCATTTTTGCTGAAGCAAAATAGCCATTTTAGCCTTCAAAAAATGGCCATTTTAAGGGATGAAAATGGTTATTTTCTAGGCCAAAAATAGCTGTTTTGAGGCTTGAAAATGACCATTTTTGGCCAAACCAAAAATGCCTATTTTTGGCATGAAAATGACTATTTTCAACTAGAAAATACCCGTTTTCACTCAAAACACCCATTTTCCAACCAAAAATGCCCATTTTTATCCAAAACACTATTTTTCCACCTTTTTAAGCTATAAATGCACTAAGGTATGCATAGATCCTCATGCCACTTGAATTTCTCCTTGCTTTCACAATGATCAGTGATGATTTTCTTTAAAACTTCATAAAATTCTTGATCTCCCATCTGCATTGGTGACTTTTATCTTAGCTCCCTATAGTGGGTTGAAATTTCTTCGAAGAGTGCATCTTGATTAGTCTTTTCTCAAGGTTATGACCTAATTTTAGGACCTTCAATTCCACATCTTTTAATTTTAACATCAAGAATTATAACCTATATCTGAGGAATTTGCTACAATTTTGGGTGTGTCTCACTCTTTTGACACACTACCTTGCTGTCCGACTTGTATTCTTTGTTACTTGCATGAGGTTGTCGATACGTTAGGCATATTACCATCATTGGCTATCAGATGGGTCCCAAGGAGAGGATTAGTCTCTCTAAGTGTAATATTGGCCTATGTTGAATGCTATACAGACATTCTATCCCTTCGTACAAGTGTGTATTTATTTATCTTTTTCTCCTAATAACTGATAGTTTCATCTAAAGACCACTTTAGAGACTATTAGCTATTCAGCGTGGTCAACAATTTGATGAAAAACTTGAATCTTTTTCCTTTAATCCTTGCTAAAACAGTTCTCGGCCTTGATGTTGTATGGTCTGGAGAAGCTAAATTTTTCTGTGGGAGCCTGCTTCTACTTCAAGTTTTTTTTTTAGAATAGACTACCCCAAAAAGGGTTTTCACCCTATTCTCTAGTCTATCTTTTATATAAGAAGCCTTTCCAGGTTTTCATTTCTAATAAACTTTTTAAGGTTAGACTACCCTCACTTTACCCCTTGCTTGACTTTTGCTTAGGACGCCTTTGCAGGTTTTCATTCCTAATAATATTTTTTTAAGTCTAGTTATAGAAAAAGCTTCGCCTACTAGACAACCCTCCCTCTCGTGTCCTTAGATCTTATAACTTAAAGTATTTGCTATCTCGAGCCATCATGCGTCATTTTGCAGATGTTGAGCAATGGGTCTCCTAGCTGGGTGCTTTAACCGATGATGATATATATTTCAAGAACTCCTAAATTTGCTTATAGTATGTGCAGCATAGCAGCGTGTCGGGTTGCATTCCTCTAGCTAATTTATATGAGGTTACCTTTTACATCCCTAACTATTAAATGAGGTAGTTTAGTGGAATCTAAGGCATTGTCACCTACCCATTGTCTTTCAGAGGAGATATATCTATGACCTTCATTGCCAGCTATCATGAACTATAGAGGCAGTTACCTCTAAAGACAAACATCACACCTAAGCCTATTTGCAATTTTTGAACTTTTAATCTATATAAAGAATAGGTAACAGGCCTTTCTCAAGACAACTAGACCTGCTGGCTGAAGATGGGTAGCGAGAGAAGTAACAAGAGGCAGAAAACTTGAGGGAGATTATTATTATTTTCTTTCTTCCTTTTTTTACTTGTATTCAACATTATACTCCTTTAGTTTATAAAATGCTCAATCAAGATTATTAAAGTGGTCTTATCTAGCTGTATCATATTGGCATTTTATGATAATCACAATATGACATT
>CANXYI010038341.1:0-10271 GCA_948208565.1 Hura crepitans
GGAGTTTATCTCATTATTCTAATATGCCTTTATTTTGGGAATATTTGGCCAAAGTGAAATACAAGTGTGAATGAGATTCATAAGGGCATTTTGGAAATAATGGAACAAATATTAGAACAACCATGTTTAGGGCTTAATTAAACTTGCATAATTAAGCATTAAGTTGACACATATCCATACTCAAATCTAAACGAGATAAAGTATGTTGAAAATTTGAATTACACATTAACTAGATAAGAAAGGGCTAGGTCAAACCACATGACATTTATGGCACTTAAGAGGTCTTGATGTGTTGCTAGACACTGCTTAAGACTTGTTCATAAGTGATTTATTGATTAGGATTTGATTATAGGCCTAATTGGATTGGATCACAAGAGTCCTACTTGGACGAGGACTCTAATTCATTATGTATTATTAATGTGTTCTAGAGACCCATAGGTTCACACACTAAAAGATGTGTGAGGAGATTCAAAGAGTTTGAATGGTATAATTATATGAGATATCACTAGAAGATGGATTAAAAAGAAAAAAAATTGGGCTTGAAGCCCAATTGTAAAGTAAAATCTAAAAATTAGGGTTTTTTGAAACTAGGCCCAGTTGGTGGTAGTTTTAGGGTTTTATTTTTTAAAAAATTTTAAAAGTTAAAAGGGCTTTTAAACTATATCACTTGCTAATTATTTATGGGCTTTAATGAGCTATATATGTTCAGCCTATCAAGGCATGTTCAACTATACATTTAAGCCTATAATTGGGCTTATGTGCATAGAGCCTAGGGAGACCATTTTGAATAGGTGTTATAGGCTAGTCTAGGTTAGATTTTTAATGTTAAAATTTAACTTAAATAGGGTTAGAAGTAAAATAAATTGACCATTTCAAATCAGCCATCGAGAAGAAATGCATAAGTCTAAGAAAACACATTGAACTAACCACCAAATTTTGGAATTCTTCCCTCTTCTTCCATCCATATGAATTGCTTACTAGCATCTAGCAATTCACATCACCCTTCTCCTCTCTTTCTTGTGTGGATATCTTAAAGGTGTTCCTAGAGTGGATCATTGTGGTTTGTGACAACTGAATTAGACGAGCATTGAAAAGGAATTTTAGTTTCAAGTAATTAGTGGTAATTATTCTACACACTGCTAATTTATTAGCTAGTAATGAATTCTGATACTTTTGAACGAAATATTAGAATACAAATCATGATAAAAAGCACATGTACATCAAAAGGTACATATTAATCCTTTTGACTCATGAAAAGCACTCATGATGTATATTTGCTCTTGTAAAATATGACCAAAATTCCCCACTTCAGTGAGAGCAAATACAAGGGGAAGGTTACTAGCTTTTTGCTATTTAGTGCATTACCTCTCTTTTTATTGATAAGCTTACTAGCTTTAACATCCACTCGGTGACACAACTACAAGCACACAAATAAAATAAATGGCCTAGAGCATGGCCTCTAATAAAGCCTATAGCATGGCTTCAATCATTAAAGCTAACAAGTGTCACACTTACCAAGTAGGGGAAGGTATCAGATAAAGCTGACAAATTAAAAGGAGCTTTTATATAAAGGTGACAAGTGTTATACCTATTAAGTAGGGGGAGCTCTCAAATAAAGTTAATAGATGTTGCACTAATCAAGTAGAGGGATCTCTTAGAAAAAGCTGATAGACGTCACACCTATTAAGTAGGGGGAGCTCTCAAATAAAGCCAGTAAATGTTACACCTATGTAGCAGGAGGAATGTTTTATCCTAGAGAATGTTAAAACTCAGACCTACCTAGTAGGTGGAACTCTCGATCTTAGAAAGGGTTAATGTTGAATAATCGAATCATTTTAATAAGATCTACCCATTAGTGGGAATGCTAGGTCTTACAAATGATTAAAACTTAAACCTACATAGTGGGTGTGACTCTTAATCTAGGAGAAGTTAAAACTAAACAATCAAATCATCTCAATAAGACCAATCTAGTAGGTTAAAACTCAGACTTACTGAGTAAGTGGAACTCTCAATCTTGGAGAGGGTAAAAACCTAACAATCAAATCATCTGAATATAACCTATCTAATAAGGGGAATGCTTGGTCTTAGAGATTATTAAAACTGAGACCTACTGAGTAGGTGGAACTCTTAGTCTTGGAGAGGGTTAAAACTCCACAACTAGTTTATCTCAATAAGACTTGCCTAGCAAGGGGAATTCTTAGTTCTGGAGAGTGTTAAAACTTAAACCTACCTAGTAGGTGGAACTCTTAGTCCTAGAAAGGGCTAAAACTCAATAATCAGATTATCTTAATAAGACCTACCTACCAAGGGAAGTGCTTTGTCTTAAAGAGGATTAAAACTTATACTTATTGAATGGGTGGAACTCCCAGTCCTAGAAAGAGTTAAAACTTAATAATCAAATCATCTCAATAAGACCTACCTAGTATGGAGAATGCTTTGTCCTAAAGAGTGTTAAAACTCATACCAACCAAATGAGTAGAACTTTTTATCTTAGAGAGGGTTAAAACTCAACAATCAGACTATCTTAATAAGACCTACTAAACAAGAGGAATGATAGGTCTTAGAGAGGGTCAACATACCAACCAATCTAACACCTTTCACCTGACCTAGTAGTTAGATCTAAATGAGTGATGGCACATTGTGATACCTTCAACTTGAACTATTGCCAGTTCGAGTAAGAGATGGCATGTTAAACAATATTAGTATTATCTATTTATAATCCTATTGTACATGCTTACATCATAAGCATCTATGGCCCATGTGTAACTTTAAGCTAATGACATGAATACAAACGTATAAGACCCTGTTGTTCCATTTTAACAAAATTTCGATAGAATAATGGCTATTTGGTAACATGTCTTAAACTAAACCTATGAAAATAGCTTTTCTATAAAACTTACAAACTCAAATCAGTAATCTAGGTCCTTCTAATCCTTTTACATCATTAATATCAATAGTACATAGTGACAATAGTCACATTACAGTCATAACAAGTATCACAATCTTGATATCACATTATATCAAGCACATATCATATGATAATCATATACTACTAGTATATGTCTATTTAGTTTACATAGACATTATACTAATAAGCCATACATATACATTTCTATGTTGGATCCATACCCTACTTATATACATATGAGTGCCACTAATTATATTTATGTCACACAAAGGAAATACAAAATGATACCAAGTCGAGGCTATTCACATCGAACTACTACTTTAAGGCTGGACTGAAAGCTAGATCTATCTACAACCTATGCATCAGAAAACACAATGCACTAAGCATAATGCTTAGTGGTGTATTTGATAAAATATGCACACATATATAAAAGCACTCATGGCACTCATGTATTCAATAATAGACATGTTACTAGTTATGCACACATTTATCCCTAGCCTTAATATTACTATTCAATTATTTTAGATTATCATATTACTATGCTTATTTTATGCTACTTACCTATCCTAAATCATTATGTGTGACTATAGTTAAATTCTCTCACATTTATATGCCATTATTAAATCTTATATGTTATCATGTCATCATAAAGCATTTTCAATTTGCTTAGTTTGTTAATCAATAACTATTCATCCATTTATTGCATATCCTTCTATCACATTTTTATTATTTCTATTTTTTAGCTGATATGTGGAAGACACATATCCAAGTATTGGATATTGAGATCGTATTGTGTAGTGGCCCATAGTTTGGGCCTTCATGGCACTGCACCAGCAGGTAATGTGCAATGATCATGTTGAACCTCTTAGTGGCCGCACCCATATAAGTTTATGTGTGGTGGTTTTGTTGGACATCTTGGTAGCTCCACCCATATGAGATAATCAAATAATCAAATAATATTAACATAGTAACATAGAGGTGTGCAATAGTCCTATTAAACTTCCTAACAGTTACACCTGCATAGGAATATGTCTAGTGGTTCTGTTGGACCTTCTAATGACTGCACCTATATGAAAGTTATCAAGTGAAATAAAGTATAAACATCATCAAAATTAATGACATTGATGTGAAACCCCTTATTCAATCTAATTCTCAAGCCCAACTAAGAAGTGTATGCAAATTGAGTTATTCAAACTCCACCATACATATACTAGTCTCAAAACTTTCTTTATAAATTGTTACACTTATGAAAATATGAGATTTTTTTTTAAAAAAAAAGCTTTTCAAAACCTAGTTACAATTCATTTTTAAGAATCTTTATGTCAAAAATCTACGAGCATAAAGACTTTATCGGTACACTATCCCAAAATAAATAGTAACCTGCAAATAAAAAATACACTCCTATAGCATTTTTAAACATCCATAATCACGTGTGATCCTCTAATCACTCTAACAGTACACAATCACACAGTCAAGATATCATAACCTCAGTAAGAGATATCATACAATAGAAAACAATTTTATACAATTTTTAAGGGTTTATAGACTTTGAAATCTAAAATATTAAAATCAATTACATCATAGGTCCATTTCCCTTAAATTTACAACATTGAGTGTAAACTTATTCATCACATGTACATGTCATTACCAAAAGCAATATCTTCTATTGATAAGCTTAATGTTCATAGGCTCGATCTTAAAGTGTTTTCTTACTTAATCATCACAAAAAAATGATGTGTTATGTGATTGCTTAGTACTATAACCAAAATAACTTATGCTTATAGCCATTATCAACATACAATTTATATACAACTGATAATTATGAGCATGAGCAGCTAATGTCTTTCTTGATATACATAATAACCATGATATGCATATATGTGAAAATAAAACATTCACCATATATATATCTCTATACAAGACATATATCATAAGTAGTTTAACATAATTCACTCTTTAGATGTAATTGTTGTTTTCATTTATATAGCATATATTATAAGTTTATTTTCAATTACCTTGTTCATTTAGGCCTATGTTTGGAAGAACACAAAACCTATGGATAATGGGATTAATAATGTGTAGTGGCCTATATTTTATACTTAATAGCGACTGCACTTGTATGGAAAAATGTATAGTACAAAACTAGGCTTACGCGACTGCTCCTGCAAATAAGTGTGCAATGGCCCCTATAGAACCTGATAGTAGCTACACTCATATAGATCTAAAGATCATAATATAAATCAATAGGTAAGACATATAGTGAACCTTTAGACAACACAATCTAGGGACTGAAGTACCCTAGCAGTTACTATATCCCCTTGTTAACTTGTCAACCTATCCATTTCTAAGTTGTTACATCACATGGGCTATAACCAATATATTTTATTTTCACCATCTTAATTAAGCTTATATATCTTTAACTTCATTGTTTTAGCCAACAAATGGTTAAAAATGGGAAATTACATTATAAATCTTATTTTTAGTGATCTTGCACACCATAAATGCATTTAATCACATTCATTCCATATGCACTTCAAAAATCATCATTAACATCTCATTTGTTACTTATCACCACATAATTTCCATTTCATGTTCACTTTATAGCATATGCTCATCCATGATAACATGTTTAAAGTTCATGTTTAACAAGTTTAAAGTGTTCAAATGATATTTTAAGTCTTTAGGAACTATTCTAGAATGTTAATGCACACTTACATGAATTAAGGTGTGAAAGTGGTATATAGGTTGAAAATATGATATGCTGAATTTATATGTACATGAATATATGTAAGGCATAATTTAAAGTAATTTTTCAAGTAATAAAACTTAACATGTATAATGGAAAATTATAAGCATTATAGGAACATTTAAGATTATACTAGTACATATATAATTTGAAAAAATATGCATTTATGGTTAAATATGAATGTAAATTTGGAATTTAATTTTGTACACATAAGTAATTATCTAAGGTATAATTAAACCTATTTGGGGTGATGAATATGATCATGAGCATGTGGAATTACATTTTATGATGGTGATATGGCAACCATGTGTATGAGCCTATTAATGCATATTTGAGGTAAGTAATGTATAAATTATATCAAAATAAGTTTATAATGTATTGTTGAGTTTAAATATTATAAATTTTATATGAATGTGCATTTTTCTCCAAATGGCCCGTATTTTGAGTAAAAAGCCTATTTAAAAGAAGAATTATACCACTATGGCAATTATGAGAAATTTAATGAAATGATATTACTTATATGCAATTTATGATGTAAGTAAATTATGTGAATAATGATATCATGATTATTATAAGGGAATCAAATTAAGAACCTAAATGGCCATATGAATGTAAATAACCTAGTTTAGATAGGTTGACCACTTAAATAAGGAGTTTAGCAGCTACTAAGGTACTTCTATATCTATTTATGGGCTTCAAACCTTAATTTATGGTTTTTAAGCCATAGATTATGTTTATGAACCCTAGTATTTGCTTATAGTCCTTTATATTTGATTATGACCTTTATGTCCCAATATGACCTATGTGTTCATAGATTGTAGGTACCCTCTATAAGGCCTATGTGGCCCTAGTAGTCCTATTATCTAGTATCAGGCTTTTGTTTTTTGATGATAAGAAAAATGAGTAACTTTTGTATGGTAAGAATTAAGTATACATTATTGCTACAAAGTAATTTTAAATGTGATGTATGTTGTTAAATAGCTTAATATGCATATTTCATGAACATTACTTAATGCTTATGTTATTCACATACTATAAATCTATAAATCATGTATTAATCTATGACATTTAATGTATCATTGTTGTTGTTGTGATGTGTAGGTTAAAGTGCTGATAGTATAGTTGTAACTTATCCTCAAAGTTCAAGGATTGAAAGAAGAAGCTCTTATGATATTATATTTTGATACATAGTTTTGTTAAAGAAAGTAGGCACTTATATGTAATATTTAAAGGAGGTAGGCCCTATGTATATATAAGTGATTATAACTCCTAATCTATGATGTCAAGTTTATGTATGTATGTAAGAATGTTTGATAGGGATATGATGCATGTTTGATTATATGTTGGATATATTTATGATAATGAAGTTCATTGTAGTGATGATGATTAGAGCTGGTTTGCTATGAGTATAGAGGTGTATTCTCTTAACATGTCAAATTTGAAATAGTGTCAATGAATAGTCGTTATGCTATTAGATTTTCGACACGATGACCCTATACAATAAGTTTTTAATATGTGTTAATGGTTGTTTTAAAGCTTTTATATGTTTTAAGCTTTTAAGATTTCTAAAAGTAGTAGTTAGTATGTAAGGGTTATTTGTGGTTGTGTGCTATTCTTTACTAGGATTCAATGGATGGGTCAAGGAAAGGGCATCATGGTTAAAACTCAAACCAATGGAGTGGGTGAAACTCTTGGTCTTCAAGAGGGTTAAAACTCAAATACTAGACTATCTCAATGCACCTAGAAGGTAGAGGGAACTCTTAGTCTTAGAGAGGGTTACAACTCACACTTAACAAGTAGAGGGAACTCTTAGTCCTAGGAGGGTTACAGCTCACACCAACTGAGTAAATGAAGCTCTTGGAACTAACTCTGAGGCAAAGGTACACATCTTTTCTTTTATTCTGAACTTTAATACAATTTGATGTATATAGTTTTCAAGCCCTATCAAAGTGGGGACAATTGTAGACATTGACACTTAAAATGCTTCCTGGTTTAGAGTGTTTCCAATAATGAAGCTTTTAGATACTAGATGTTTCTTAAAGATGTAAGGGGAGAATCAAAGCAAAATACCTTAGAAATAGAACCTAAAAACACATTCAAAAAAGCCTAAGGAAAAGGCCCAATGGATAATCATATGATGTTCATATGAACTTCCTTTAATGAGGATTAAAGGTCTATATGGACTATTATGGCATACATCTCTGATATCTATGTGGACTCTTTTTTTGATACATAGGTCCATATGGACTTTTTACTTTCAAGGTCTATGTTAACCTAAACTTTTATGGGTTGTCTCGAGACTACCTTCTAAATGGCTAGAGAAACATACGGTGCTAAGACTCACAAATTATTTGGTGAAGTAGTATAAATGGGTTTTTTATGTGAGAAAAAGGGGCACCTTTAAAGATTAAGAAGAAAAAAAAACCTATTACACTTGGCAACTATTTTTTCTCTCCTTCTCTCACTCTCTATCACCAAAAAACTCTTTGAAAAATCTCAAATCTCTATTGCCAAAGCTTGAGAAACTTGAAGAAAACTACATTTTTGCTTGGTCATGAATTGGTCTAACCTTATGTAGCTTGAAGAGAATCTTTATTTGGGATAAGTACCTGAGGAGCCCTTAAAATGGGCTCTCTTTCATTCATCTCATCCCAATTTTTCTAATTTACATTTTTTTTAATAATTTTCCCCCTTTTTTTTATCTTTTTTTAAACTTTTAATAGAACAATATCACCTAGTCTAAAACTTTGAGCAATCCATAAGAAATTTGAATTTGAAGAGACAAAATATTATTAAAATGAAATATTATCTTTTTTCTTCTAGATAGAAATAGGGATATATAGCTAACCCCCTCTTTGTGTATTTCTAGAAAAACTAGAAATATGTAATGAAGTCATAAATGCCTATCTTATGAAAAAAAACTGTGAAACAATACATTTATTTTTAGGTAAAATCAATGAAGTCTTTATTGCACTAAAAATCTTTAAAAAATAAATGAGTTTTTATTTTGATTAGATTACTCCTTGAGGATGATGGTAGATGACCATACATAAAAAAGGGCCTTTACAAATATTGGAAAGGGGATTCTTATTTTAAAAGTACACTTAAGGAAAAATCGCACTCTATTGAGATTCTAGAGGAAGAAGAAGAAATAAAGAGATGAAGAGCTTGACTCCAATAGTTAACTATTTAGAATAAATAAAAGGGTGTCTCACTCTAATAAAGACATAAGGGAAATTATCAATTTGATAAATATTTCTAAGGATAAAAGAAAGAAAGAGATAAAGAGTCCTCACTTTGATAATAAACTCTTGTTAAGAAATAAAATGGTATCCTCACTCCTATATGGACACTTAGAGAAAGTCCTCACTTTGATAATGATTTCCAAGGGATATAAAGATAAAGTGATAAAGAGCCTTTACTTAAATAAGGGCACTTAAAGAAAATACTCACCCTGATAAATATTTTTAAGGGAGAAAAAAATAAAATGATAAAGAACCATTACTCCGATAAAGACACTTGGGGAATATCCTCACTTTGATAAGAATTTCCAAAGATAGAAAAGATAAAATGATAAAAAGCCTTCACTCTAATACGAACATTTCGGGAAAATTGTGACACCCTTCACCTGAACCATTGGCCGGTTCCAAATGTGAAGCAACACACAACCCAAAATCCAACTTCTTTTAATATTTGATTTACTTAAAAAATTTTCCAAGCACCATTATCATAAGACTTTATAAAAACACTTTTAACAAAAACCACTTAATAGGTTAAACTATCCAAGGATTATTGTGTCAAAAATTCGACAGCATAACAATTATACCAGTAGCACAATTCATACTATAAATAGTAAACTATATAGGAAAGACTCTTTTATGGATTACACAACCTTATACTAAAACATATCTATAACTTTCTAGTCACAAATCATGTAATATTAGTATGTCATCCCATGTTATTCATAGAATATCATACAATCATCATCTCTTTTGAGCATTCCCAAAATGAACATAAATTCGATGAAGCCATATATACATGTTAGCTATCTCAAACATACTTTATATATCAAACACATATAAACATATATCCATTTATAAACTATGCATAATATCTTTACATTCAATCTATAATACATATATCTCAGGCCCTTAGCCCTTATACATATGAGTGCCTACCCAAACTTTACATATAATCTTATGAAAACTATAGATAAACTACATAAGTAGCTTATTTCAAAGATAATAATCTTCTATCACTTGTAAAATCCTTGAACACTTATCCATAATATCTTGTGCATCACAAACAAATGATGCACTAAACTTTGTAGCTTAGTGGTGTATCCAATAATAATATGCTCCTATATACATTAACATTTATAGTATATTCATAACATGCATTATGCACATGGTGGGTGTCGAATCCAGCAAAAATAAATTCCTACTCTCTAAACACAAATAAATTGTAAATAGGGCAAGTAGGGTCGAATCCACAGGGATTGAATTAAATTAAATTATTCTAATAACCAAAACAATTAATTCAAATATTTAAATGGGGGTTTATGTGATTAAAGATTAAAACAAGAATTAAAATTAAATAAAGCAAAAAATTAAATAT
>CANXYI010038343.1:0-13657 GCA_948208565.1 Hura crepitans
AAACTCAGTATTAGTAATCTAAAGGATTATAACTAGTACTTACCTTTGTAGATTGACTTGGCATGGTGGGTGTTTCCTATCGAAGAATTGCTAGGTTTTTTATGCTGTGCTAGAGAATTATCCTACTGCCATATTCTACTAACCACTCTCGAGACTTACTCTTAGTTCTTAGGAGAAGGAGTGATAAGCTAGCATATGGGACCTGAGGTGTGCCATATCCCTCAGAATCCTCTTAACTCAATGCTATTTAGGAGGTATATAGATGACTTGCACTTTATGCATAGTATGACAATAAGGATTCCAAGGGATACTCTGATAGAAGATACCAAAGAGAGCTACCCTTCTTGGGCCTCCTCCCATTTGCTTCCATAAGTTCCTTATACTTCTGGGCCTCCTCCTTCTTAGATATTTTTGTTCGTTTTCTACTTGTTACATTTGAAGAACATTTTCTGAACATGCATGATGTTATAGACCATTACTGCCTCTTTTGGAGCTGGACCTTTATCATCATGAAAATGGCCAAGAACTGTTCCTAGTTCTTTTAGCTCTTAATTCCCACCTCCACTTGCACACAGTAGCATTCCTGTTGCACCTACTAGTTAGCATTCACTGTCAGATAAAGTCATTGGCAGCTTGATCAATATTCCTAAGCTAAGCTATATACATTAGGGCATAGATAGGGAGCTATCTTATGCTCGCCTTCGTATTGAGGAAAACTGGTTAGTTCCTTTTGAGCCAAAAACATGACATTGGTATGAATTTATACTGTTCATTTATACTACTTAAATTTGAGGTGTCACTTATGCCTTTTTCTCTTGGTCAAGTTAAGAGGGCTTCAGTGGAAAGGACTGCTTGAGTGGTGAAGGCCTTTAAAAGAGCCATGATTGATAAAACTCGAGTTTTTACTGTAAGCTTTTTCTTTGCAATAGTCAACTTCTTGAAGTTATGTATGTATGTTATACGTGTTATATGGTGATCTTCACTCTTTTTGCAAAGCAAGTTGTCAAGGAGGGTTGCTACCTTTTGTGAGGTCCAAAAAAAGGTAAGGGCCTTTAAGATTATCGAGAAACTGGTGATTTCATCTAGTGATGAAGACACAGAGGATGAGGGTGATGCTAAAGAGTAGGATATATGGCAGCCTCATATTCTCTTTTTCTCTTTTTTTATGCATATATATGTACTTAAAGCTTTGAATTTTGCACATATACAATTTCAACTTTTGTTTTTAGAATACACACATTCTTGAGTACAATTTGATAAGAAAAGGTTCTTTATTACCAATAAATATAGAATTCAATGATATCAAGACTAATCCCTTTTGATGAATATAGGTCTGTGTGTATGTAGACTATATTAGTTCATACTGACATTGACTTAGTAGGATCCCAAATTGGTGACTAGTGTGGCTGTGGACATGTTGTATTTTATCCATATAGACCATAACATTGGTTTCACATATCTTTAGGTCTGTGTGGACTTCCTCACATGTTTAGGATTCCCAATCCTTATTGAAAAAGGAATAGTGGCAGCTTGGCTTATAAATAACCTCTCCTTCATCTCCTCTTGCCATATTCTCTATCATGTCTTCCTTTAGTGAGACATTGTCCAAGATTTTAGAGTCTAAGGCCTTTTGGACTTCCTCTATTCTTGCTCATTTCTCTCCACTCAGATATCGAAGAAAAGTAAGGATGGATCCTAATTTTTTGAGCGCAACTGTACAACATTAGGACCTCATCTTTCATGTTTTTGTCTACAATTATCAAGAGATCACCCCAACTTTAAAAGAATTTGCTGCAATTTTAAATTACAAAATTACCCCAAATGATCCTTTAGCCTTACCTTCTTTTGAGGATCATTATCCCATCGACATTGTTTTTGCTTTGGGCCTTTCTCCTGTTATTGCTCAAAGGGTAGTTTCGAGTGTTGGCTTGGTTCCATTGTAGGTGATCTTAAATCTTGCTCATAAATTTCCCTCTGACTTTATGGAATAGGCTAGATGTACATTACTATATGTCCTTGGTAATTGGCTTGTGGTTATGTCTAACGAGAAATTTTGTGATTTTAAGACTTTTCAATTGCTGACTGAGATATGTTCTAGTCATAGCCCTTTTGGTGTTTTTCTAGCTAAAACCATTTAGGGTTTAGATGCGCTAAAGAGAGGGGATGTTGATTTTATCACTAGAAGCCCAGTCCTCCTATAGGTATGTATAGAGAGCCCATACGGGTTTTTCCTTCTTGCTTTATTTTCCTTAACTTTTGCCTACCATGCTCATAAGAGTTTTTGCACTAACGGGTTCACCTAACTTTTGCTTAGGTGGTCCTTTGTAGATTTTCCAACCTAATGACCTTTTTTCTCTTTTTTGTTTTAGATTTGGCTATAAGAAAGGTTACGGTTACTTATTCCTCCACCTGAAAGGCTTTGGATGAAATATGCCTTATGTCATCACTAAAAAAGGAAGCTTGTAAAGAAATGCAATTCATGGGTTGAATGGACTTCATAGCTTAACACCATTATTAAGATTCGCTAGAGGTGTCCCTAATGGAAGATTACCCATTTCTCTCTTTCCTACCACTTAGGTTGTGTGCCTTTAATCAGCTTAAGGCATGCCACTTTCTATATCCCCTCTAGGATCCTGCATCAATTTGGTCTATTGCGAATAGTACCTACTAAACCTTTGGTTTTTAAGGTGGTCCTTTGATACGCCATTTTTGTGCCCTTTTCTTGACTTGTGAAAATAATGTACTATCTTGAGAAATGTGCCTAATCATGTAACTAATAGTGTTAGTATTGATGATTATTACAAAGAATGGATTTTGAGTACATCTAGGGATAATAGAACATTAGTGTTGAAAAGAAAATGTGATGATAGCCAATCTATTGTTACAAAGAGACAATACATTTAAAATTTAGTTACTTGTATGACATTTCTCAATCTTAATGGAAATTTGCACATCAATGACCATGACTAAAGCATTCATGCCATTAACTACATTTAAAACTAAGCTACTTAATCTTGACAAATTTATTAATTCCCTATTAATAATACTACCCTTACCAATTAGCCTTGAAAAGGTTTTCTTGGTTGGACATTTTCTCTTAAATCCCCTAACTTTTGTATGAAGTGCCTGTTAGGTTTTCACCTCATCAAGAAGTCCTAATTTTTGCTTAAACCGCCCTGCTTGGGTTTTTAGCTTAGCGGACAAATATATATATATTTTTTAATAGAAATATTTCTTCAACTTGTCTATGTTGATAGGTTCTAAGAATTTGTTGCCTTCCAAATATGAGATCTTGACACCTCAATGCTTGAGCATTTTCTTGACCAAATATGCACCTTCCCAGTTAGGCTTAAACTTTCCTCTGGGATCCATTAATAAAGGCCTAATTTGCTTTAGCACTAAATCGCCTTCTTATATGGGTCTATGTTTGACTTTCTTGTTATAAGCTCTAGCAATTCTCTTTTGGTATATCTGCATAAGGTATAGAGCCTTCAATCACTTTTCATCTACTAAGGTCAACTTCTTATATCTTGTTCTAGCCTATTCTGCTTCTGGTATATCTACCTCCAACACAATTTTGAGTGAAGGGACTTCTATTTCATTTAGCAATACTGCTTCCATCCCATATACTAATAAATAAGGTGTGGCTTAAGTAAATGTTCTAATAGTTGTTTTATATCCCCAACTCCAAAGGGTAACATTTCTGCCCAATCTTTGTAGGTAACAGTCATCTTTTGCAAAAATTTTTTGATGTTTTCATTGGCTGCCTCCACTACACTGTTAGCTTGAGGTCAATATAGAGAAGACTGGTGACGTTGGATCTTGTATTTCTACAACAGTTGCCTAGTCTCTCCCTAAAATTGCACCCCATTATTTGAGATGATCTATTGCGGTAAACCATATCGGTAGACGACATTTCTTTCAATAAATTTCACCATCTATCTTGCCCCTAATTTATTAAAAGATTTAGCTTTAACCCACTTCATGAAATAATCAACTACTACTACTATGAATCTATGCCCTCTGACAGTGGACGGCCTTATTTCCCTGATTATGTCTATCCTTATATGGAAATGGCCATGGAGATGCTAGACTAGTCAAGTCATTTAATGATAAGTGAGTTAGATTATCATAGATCTAACACTTATGGCACTTTTTGATGAAGTTGCAACAGTCGGTTTCTATGGTTAGCTAGTAATAACCCAATCTCATTATTTTCTTTGCTAGATTTCTCCCATTCATGTGAGGACCACAAACCCCTTTATACACTTCTTCAAGCACTTTCTAGGCTTCTAACTCATCTATGTATCTAAGCTAAATTTCATTTATTTGCCATCTATATAACATTCCATGAAATGAGATGAATTAGGAAGAGGACCCTTCTATCCTTCTCAATTGAGTGCTCTGGATATTGTCCAATTTCTAGGTAAGTCTAGATATCATGATACCACGGTAGGCTAGGGTTTGGTTGGTTAGTTATGGTGTTAACTATATTGGTATAGGTAGGGAATCTTAGCTTACTAAAATACATTGGTATAGGAGGTCTACTTTAGTAAGGTTAGGCACGGACATTAGGGTGGCTAGGGCATCAGCTACTTAGTTTTGTTCCCTAGGAATATGGTGAAAGGTGCAATGATTGAATCTTTTGGTGAGTTCTATAAGTATTTTGATGTACTTACATAGGTTTTCATCTTTGACTTCCTAATTTCCCCTCAGTTGCTGAGTAACTAGCATTAAATCCCCATAAATGTCAACCATTTTTGCCCCCAGTTGGTATAGAGTTTCTAAACTATAAACACATGCTTCATATTATATGACATTTTTAGTTGCTTGAAACTCTAATTTCTTAGCTAGGAACATATGTTCACCCTCTAGGCTAACAATTAGTACCTCGATACCTGCTCCCTTTTGATTGACTACTCCATCAAAAAATATCTTCCATCCCTCTTAGAATATTGCCCCTAAGTACTCATCTAGGAATTCAAATTCCTCTTAATTCTCCTTTATGGGATGTTGTCCTAGAAATTCTGCTACTACTTAGCCTTTAATCATCTTTTTAGTGATGTGAGAGATGTTGAATTCTTACAAGAGTAAGATCCATTAGCCTATTTTGCCCACTAGAGAAGGCACATTTTGTAAGTACTTAAGGGGGTCATGTTTTGCTATCACTTCTATTATGTAGGACTAGAAATAATGACGTAGCTTCTTGGAGTCCCATGTCATTCCCAAACATATCTTCTCTACCTCTGTGTATTTTTGTTCATAAGGGAGCAATTTCTTACTTAAGTAGTAAACTACATTTTCCATTCCAACTACTCCTACCTATGCGATGAGAGCTCTTATAGAGGATTTTTCTACTGTTAGATATAAGATCAATGATTTTCTCTATTTTAAGGGTTTTAGGATAGAAGGTTTGGTTAGGTAATGTTTGATTGATTGGAAGGCCTTCTCACAATCTTTCTTCCACTCATTTGGCTACCTTTTGCTTAATAAATTAAATATAGGTTTACAAATTGAATTGAGCTTGGATATGAACCGACTAATGTATTGTATTTTTCCTAGGAATCCCCTAACTTCCTTTTTTGACTGTGGAGTGGGCATTTCCATAATAGCTTTCACCTTGTTCGGGTCCACTTTAATTTTATTTTTATTGACTATTAATCTTAATAACTTTCTTAATGTGACTCTAAAGACGCACTTCTTAGGATTTAGCCTCATGTTGAATTGATCCAACCTTCGGAAGAACTTTTCCAAGGATTTAAAGTATCCTCCTTTTTAGCAAACTTCATCATAATATCATCCACATAGACCTCGACCTCTTTAGCATCATGTCATGAAAGAGTTTAGTGGCCATTCATTGATAGGTAGCTCTAGTATTCTTGAGTCTGAAAGGCATTACCTTATAACAGTACGTACCTCATTTTGTTATAAAGGCGATTTTGCATTTATCGATGCCTTTCATTAAGATTTGCCTAAAAACCCATCCACGAATAAGTACATAGCTGCCATTGTTACACTATCTACTAATACATCAATGTGAGGTAAGGGAAAGTCATCTTTTGGACATGCCTTGTTTGGGTCCCAATAATCAATGCACATCCTAAGCCGTCCATCTTTCTTAGGTACCAGCACTATATTGGCGAGCCAAGTGGGGAAAACAATTTCTCTAATGTTCAAGCAATTTGAGAACCTTTTCTTTCACCTTTTCTGCCCATTTAGGTTTTATCCTTCTGAGCTTTTGTCTAACCGGGATTGTGTGGTCATACATTTGAATAGCGTGCTCAGTAATTTCTCGATCAATATCCGACATATCATCATAATTCTAAGCAAAGATTCT
This sequence comes from Hura crepitans, assembly GCA_948208565.1. Lineage (NCBI taxonomy): Eukaryota > Viridiplantae > Streptophyta > Magnoliopsida > Malpighiales > Euphorbiaceae > Hura > Hura crepitans. The sequence goes on from CANXYI010038343.1 coordinate 6,338, forward strand.
TTCATTTTTTCTTTAATAGTCTCTCAAATTCTTTCCTTTCTTCGACAGTTGTATCATGGGCAATTAATATATTTATGGGTTGTTCATTTATGCCAAGATTAAATGGATTATTTTTAATGTAGTTAGTGTAAAAAATGCTCATGCAATAATCATTTGTACGCGCACTACCATCAGGAGAAAAATCACACAAATAAGCAATTCATTATTCATCTTATTAAAAAGGAAATTGTTTGCCTCAAAGAGGTCACAAAGATACAATTCATCTAAAAGCAAATCAAAAATGTCCTCAAGAGGACTTAGATAGACTTCTTCGATGACTGGTGACTTTGGAAACACCTCTTTAATGTATTGAACTTAAGTGAGCTGGCCTGACTCCCAATCAACTACATCAGCAAAGATCTTGAACCCTAGCTTATAGCACCCATCTACTATGGCTAGTTTTAGAGTCCTATTATGCCTAGTGCCCTACTGCTCGATGACGTAATCTTCTAAACAACCACCTTCCCTTGGGTTCCCCCTTTTGCTTAAATCATAGCCTAATCCCCTTATATCCTTTTGGGTATGCATTTGCATAGGTTTGATTATGCCTTGTAAGTTCTTTCCCAAACTAGCACCTGGGAAGAAATCCATTTTTTTTCATCATCTTGGATACAGTTGGATCCATGTAATCCTCATAAATGGCAGCAACATGAAATTTAGTAAAATGCTAATCAACAATAGATAAAGTAGAAATAACATGATCTATATTGGCCTTTATAGTTATAATGTCGCCTTCGTGTGGGAATTTAATCATCTAGTGTAAGGTGGAAAGAGCTCTTCCAAGCTTGTGGAACTAAGGTCTCCCTAACAAAAATGAGAAGGTACCTAGAATGTCGATAACTATAAATTCAACTTCATCAATGATTATCCCTACTTGTACTTTAGCTATAAAAGACCTTTCAGCCTATCTCTTAATGTCATCATATTCTTTTATGGTAATACTTGAGGGTGACAAATCCTCTTTCTTAATCCCTAAACTAGATAAGATCTTGGCCGAGCAGACACATAGAGAAGAACCATCATCGACCATAGCATATCCCATCTTTTTTTTGTTTATCTCAGCCTTAATAAAGAGAGGTATATTATGCTCTCTTCCTTCCAAAGGTAAGTCAGTGTCAGAGAAAGTGATGAGGCCCATCTTGCCTATCTTCATAACTTGTACTAGTTCATCGGGAGTGGTGGTCGTGGATACAACCACTTGACCTAAGGCTTTAACAACTTTTTACCTCTGGTCTTTAGATGACATTAGGAGGTCCCATATACTGATATTAGCTTTGGTTTTCTTTAGCTACTTCAACACCTGCTCGTGCTTATCCCCTTTATGTTTAAACTCTTTCTCAGGAAGGATCTAACCATTCTTCTCCACTTTCTCAACTGCTTCTCCCTCAACTCAAATGGGCTCTCTCATACCCTCTTCAAAATCCTCATCAAAGGATTCATCCTAGAGTTTTTTCTCTCCTTGACCTTACAGTCACTCTCATTGCCCTGAAAACTAGTCATAAGAATGGATTCACTTAGCCTTACTCCCTCTTTGATCTCTTGGTTGGATCCATAGATCTCTCTAAGCATGTAATCTTTAGGTAGTTCAAATTTAAGGAGGCAAGATGTGTAGTGCTTAGTTAATGGGTTTGTAGATGCTTCATGATTAGGGATTTGTTTTGAATCTATTAGATCTTGAATGGCCCTTTTAAAGAGTTTGCAATTATCTATGAGATGCCCAGTTCATTAATGATAAGCATAAAACTAATTGTGCCTATGATTGGGTGGCAATGGTCTGTTATGTGGTTAATGTGGAAGTGGTTGCAACTTACCTTCCTTGGTAAGCTTCCATAGGCACCACAATGAAGACTTACATAGATTTGAATACCTTCAGTGCTAAATTGCATACACATTCGCTATCTTGGTTGCAGTACCAATATTGCTACTTGTGAAAGTGGGGTTGTTATTAGTCCAAATTTTGGTAACTCACCTATAAATCAACGGTGATGTCTTTGAGCTGCTCCCAGGTTGTTATACCCTTTACAGTGAGCCTGCTATTCATATAGCTATTGGCATTTCTAATGAACATCTTAATTTGATCGATGTCCTCGGGAATGTTTCTCATTTTCAAGATTTTCTCCCTCCACCTTTGTAGGTAATTAAAGAAACTCTCATTTGGCTTCTGCTTCACTAGTTTTAGGTCCTTCAAAGTAATTTCCATACTGGCATTGTTATCATATTACTTGTTGAAGGCCTTGGCTAGCTCATTCCAATCTTCCTTGACCCTTCTCTCTTGATGATGATACCAATCAAGGGCTTAGCCAGTAAGAGACATACTAAACAAGCTCATAATCTATGCCTCTATCAAATGGGTGGCCTTCATAGCTACAACATATTTTTTAGGTGAGTTCAGGGATTAGAGGTTCCATCAAATTTGTTAAGGTCAAGCATTTTGAACTTGTGGGGGTATAGAGTAGTCAGGCCTTATAATAATGTCATCGAGATTAATGTCTTTGCCCTAGTCACTAAATGAGACATAGCCTCTATTTTCTCATTCAATTTCTTTAACTGGTCATTTTCTACCATTTTTAAAAGGGGAACCTTGTTATAGACCTTAACCACCTGTGGCACTTCATCATCTGAAGACTAGTCAACTTTAGGCTCTCTCGTTATCTCTTTACCCTTATTGGTACTCGAGGTTTGCCTCACCTCTTATGGATTCTGCATGTTGGATAGGGCATTCGTGACTACTATCATTATCCTTCTCTCTATTTTAGCCATTGCCTCCATGAGCATGGTTTTAGTCATGTACTCCTCAACAGACATTGTTCCTCACCTAGGTTGTATAGGGAGTTATATCCTAACTCGAGTGAGACGCTTGCCTATTTATTTCCACTGAGCAATGAGTGAAGGATTAATGATGGCTATCAAAACATAGGGTTAGACATGATACATGTACAATATTACCAATGTGAGATACAAATGATACATGAAATACAATCCATGCTCATGGTGTAGCAAGGACAATCACATATAATAGTCCTTCCAACCTTATTTTATCCACACATGTGGTCAAGCAAATTTCCTTTCCTAGGTGTGTTTACCTAAACATCACCGGGGGATACATAGGTTTGTTCATAGGACCAATTAGGCCCAAATGACCTCTTATATTCAAAGCGCAAGCAAGAATGATGGCTTAAGACATTGAATCCTTATTTGAAATTAAATTAGGTTAGGCCTATTCCATATAAAAGGTACAATAGGTTTGCCCCCACCTCAAATAAAATTAAACAAAATAGGCCCATGTAGCAATCAAATGCAATCACAATCTTTTAGGGTCATGTAGCTTAAGGAAAGTTGCTAATTTAACTACACGAGCTCACGGCTTTAGTCAAAAAGGCTTAATGGTTCTTATAAGTAGAGGTCCCTCCTAACAGGTTTTTCTAATCATTGATAATAGTGACTGATTAGTTCACCTTTTCATATACCCGAAGGTATAAGGCTTATAAGTGATGGATATGTTAGCACTTCCCCATTCTTGAATGAAAAATGAGGTCATGGTTTACCACACCATCTAAGGTAATCAAGGACACAATATATAAAAGTATAATGCATGGGATTGAAAAAAGTTAGAATATTTGGATGACATATTACTTGGGCACTTTTAGATTAAAATTCTTAGTCCCTAGTGGAGTCATCATTGTAGAGATTATGTATTTTTTACTAGGGATGAGAGCAGTTGTGGAGTCGCCACCTAGCTTCTACACTAGGACCTCTAATCTTCTATACTAGAAAGGTTAGGAATCTCAAATCTTATTCATGGCCTTATAATATATCATCCATATATATTGTAACATTTATCAATCCCATATTAAGCAAGCATGCAAGCATTATTTAAAGCATCCATATCACATTTTCATGTAAGGAAGTAAATTAGTAGAATTTAAAAGATACAACAACATAAATTGTCTAAATTGTACATTCATAAATCGAGCTATTCATTGGTTGCAATGTGACTTGACAACTACCCGTAATTCTATAAGAATTGGTGGTAATTTCCTAACTCCCATTGCTAGGAGATTGGCCTTTATTAAAATATATTTTTGATATGACTTTTAATTAATGAAGAGTCAAAATCTATTTCATTACGAAAACACCAATTAGTTATATAGAAAACCATTTAATGTGAAGTTTGGGTTTAGACGTGTAAAACAAGTTAATTAACTAACTATTACATTCCAAAATAAGTCAAAATGTAGAATAAGTACAAAACTAAAAGACATAAAACAAAGCACCAAAATAGTCTCACCTTTACGTCGCTTAGTCTATGCATACTACATAAGGTATTAATGCTAGTTTGTGCAAACTACTTCTTAGAATAGGTATTCTATCTATCTAGACCTCCACTCCAGTGAGAAGGGTCACTTGCATATAACTCAAAGAAAGAGGTTAATGATGTCGGATAAAGAACACACGAGAAACACACAAGAGAAGACATGAAACATGGATGCATGTAAACATTGGAAATCAATGGTAATGTCCATGCGAACTTACATTCCTAATGAAAAGGGAGTCTATACAGACCACAAAGCAGAGTAATAAGCATAACATATTACACATATGTTTATGCGAACTATAATCCTCATGAAAGGGGAGTTTATACAGATCAGGCATTAATTCTAGAATACTAACACGCGTATTAATGAGCAAAAGGGTAAAATAACTTGCTACAGACATGCTAATCATGATAAATAGACTATGTTAAAACATAATAAATAGAGAAAACATAACACTATTATCATACAATGGGATGTGCAGACCTTATATTACACTTATTCAATCTATAGGTCCGTGATGGACTTTCTATCCTTTGAAATAGGTCTGTACAAACTTGTTCCAGACAAGATTATGTAGTCAAAACAAAGACAATATAATCAATATATTACAAAAACTATTAGTTATATGCTATAAAAATGCTTCAATATGCAGACCTACTCCTATGATTAAAGTGGGGATTACATGGAATCACCTCACTTGTGATCAATCCTTGGAGATCATGGGTGCGTGAAGTGACATGAAAGCATGAAAGGGACCTCATATATTACCTAGATGAATACACCTCTCAAGCAATGGCACAAGAGTGTAAGAACTTATAAATAAGGATTTATGACAAGGCTAATGATTGTGTTCTTCCCTTCTATGCCAAACTTCGATGATGTATATATGCTAGAAGATTAATCTCGCAACAACTCTCTCTAGTTCTCTAAAAGTCCAAAAGTCTTCTTAAAGTTACACAAAATAATGTATTTATAGGATTAGGTTTAACCCTCTCCCGTTCAAAAAAGGGGGTGGAATCCTAATAGGATTCTGAATCCTAGTCTAAATAAGAAGAATCTTGCTTCTGGAAGGCTTTGCTAATGATAAGTCTATGCAAACTTGTATCCCTAAATTCATGCAGACTTGTATCACTAAGTCTATGTAGACCTAGGTTGGGTACCCTTTCCAATCAGCCAATAGGCTAGGTTTTGGACTAAGTAGCATTAATCCGTACAAATGGGGCTTGGACTCGTCTATGCAGAGTTAGCCATGGGCTTTATGGAAGGAATGGGTTATCACACACCTATGGAAATAGGTTTATGTGAACATCACCAAGGAAGTTTGTGCTAACCTATAATCTCTTATGCTATTGCCTGAGAGCCTATCTCTGGTTATCATCATAGGTCGAGAGTGAGGTGTCTACAACTGAGCATTTCTAACATTAATTGCATTCAAGACTAACCTACTTAATCTTGGTAAATATATTAGTTGCCCTTTAATAATACTACCATTATCATTCAGCCTTTTTAGGTTTTCTTGATTGGACATTTTCTTTCTTTTCCCCTAATTTTTGCATAAAGTGCTTGCTTTCAGGTTTTCACCTCATTGAGATATCTTAATTTTTGCCTAAGCTACCCTTTTTGGGGTTTTCAACTTAGCGAACTTTCTTTTTTTTTTTTAGTAGAAGTACTTTTTCAACTTGTCCATGTTCATAGGTTCTACAAACTCATTGCCTTTTAAATCTAAGATTTTGACACCTCCATTCTTAAGTACCTTCTTCATCATGTATGGACCTTCACAGTTGGGCTTAAATTTTCCTTTGGGGTCTATTAGTAGAGGCCTAGTTTGTTTTAAGACAAAATTATATTCTTGAATAGAATTGGGCTTGACTTTCTTATTATAGGACCTAGAAATCTTCTTTTGGTACAGCTGCATGTGATATAGAGCTTTAAGCCATTTTTCATCAACTAACACTAGTTGTTCATATCTAGCCTTTACCCATTCAACTTCTAGCACCTTTGCTTCTAAGACTATTCTAAGTGAAGAAACTTCAATTTCTACTTGTAATATAGCTTCTATTCTATACACTAGTGAGCAAGGTGTGGCATTTGTTAAAGTTATGACAGTTGTCGTGTAGCCCTAAAATGCAAACGATAATATTTTTGCCTAATCCTTATAGGTAAACGTCATTTTTTTCAAAATTTTCTTGATATTTTTATTAGCTACTTCTACTGTACCGTTGGCTTGATGCTTATAGGGGGAAGATTTATGGTTCTTAATCATATACTTCTGCATGAGCTGGTTGTTTTCGCCTTGAAACTGTACTCTATTATCTGAAGTCACTTGTTGTGGTAGTCTGTACCTATAAATGATGTTTCTTTCAATAAATTTAGCCATCTACCTTGCCTTCAATTTATTGAAAAATTTAGCTTGTAGCACCCCCCTACTCGATTCTCAAAAGAATCTGATAGAAGATGCTACTTTCTGTAGGTCACCCATCTTATCACTACCCTAGATACCATTCGCTTAACACTTATAGCCCCGACTATTTTAATTATGTACTCCTATTATTTCACTGATATTATCTTATGTTATCCTCCTTTTGACTGTAATGAGCTGGTAAAATAATTTTATAGGACAATAATTCAATTTATAGAAATTTGGGTAGCATAATAGCTACCTGGGTGAAAAACCAAAATTGTAAACATGTTAAAAAGCACTTCTAATCAACCACAACACACTTCCTCCATATGTTTGACCCATTTAGCCCTCTGATTCATCATCCATGCAACAATACAGTCATCACAGGTCTTGAACCCATATCATACAGAATCATGCAACTAAGCAAATATATATATATATATATATATATATATATATATATATATATATATATATATATGAATAAGGAGACATATATATATTATATATATATTTAATTATAGCCAAAAAGAAAAAAAAAAATAAAAATAGATAGATAAATAT
>CANXYI010038350.1:0-12980 GCA_948208565.1 Hura crepitans
ACATGCATGTCTAAGTTATATAAGTTTGGTAACTTAGGATCATTTGATTATGAATCATATGAAACATGTGAATCATGCTTAATGGGTAAGATGACTAAAACACCCTTTAATGGTAAGGGTGTATGTGCAAGTAGTCTATTAGAGCTAATACATTCAGATGTATGTGGTCCAATGACTACATATGCTAGAGGTGGTTATCTCTACTTCATTACCTACATCAATGACTACTCACAATTTGGGTATTTGTACTTGATGAAGCATATGTCTAAAGCCTTTGAAAAGTTGAAAGAATTTAGACATGAAGTTGAGAAACAACTTGGTAAAAGTATTAAAACACTTTGATCAGATTGAGGTGAGGAATATATAAGCTAAGAATTCTAGAGCTATCTTAGAGATAATGGGATATTATCTCAATGGACTCTCCATATACACTACAACATAATAGTGTATCTGAAAGGAGAAATTGAACCTTATTAGACATAGTTCATTCTATGATAAGCCTTATAGACTTGCTTAAGTCCTTTTAGGGTTATGCACTAGAAACTATTATTTATGTGTTCAATAGAGTTCCAATCAAGTTGATTGATGTTACACTATATGAGATGTGGTATAACAAGATACCATCTCTTTCACATATGAAAATATGGGGCTGCCCTGCTTATGTGAAAAGAGTAATATTAGATAAGTTGGATGCTAAATCTGAGAAATGCTTATTTGTGGGGTATCTAAAGGAATCCTTAGGATACTATTTTCTTTAATCCTTTAGAACAAAAGGTGTTTGTTTTAAAGGATGCTATCTTCTTAGAGAAAGAGTTTCTTCTAAGAGAAGATAGTGGGAGTAGAATTAAACTTAAAGAAGTTTAAGAACCATAAATTGAAGCAAATTAGTTAATAGATCTAGAGCCTATTACTCATGCTAATGAAGTAATAAAAGAGCCATCTAGTACACAAGTTCCTAGACATTCTACTAGAGTCCATATTATTCCAGAGAGATATTGATTTCTCATTGATGAGAATAAGCACGTGACATTAGTAGAAGAAGATGAGCCTATTAACTATAAGGAGGTTTTAAAGAGTTCAGAATCAGAATTATGGTTAAAGGCCATGAAATCTGAAATAGATTCCATGTATGACAACCAAGTTTGGGCTTTGGTCAATCCACCTAAAGGGATAAAACATATTAGGTCTAAATAGATCTTTAAGATGAAGATCGACCAGGAAGGTAATGTCATTACCTATAAAGCACGTCTTATTGCTAAATGCTATCGTCAAAGGCAAGGAAATGACTTTCATGAAACCTTTTCACCAGTGGCAGTGCTTAAATCCATAAGGATATTTTTTGCTATTGTTGCTCATTATGATTATAAGATTTGGCAAATGGATGTGAAGACTGCTTTTCTTAATAAAAATTTGTAAGAGGAAGTGTACATGACACAACCTGAAGGATTCACATCCAATGATAGCAATAAAGTATGCAAGCTTCAAAAATCCATTTATGGATTAAAGCAAGCATCTAGGAGCTAGAACATTCATTTTGATGAGACAATCAAAGAGTTTGGTTTCTTACAAAATATGGATGAACCGTGTGTGTACAAAAAGGTTAGTGGGAGTGCAATTGTTTTCCTTATATTATATGTATATGACATATTACTTATAGGAAATGATGTCTCAATGCTTCAATATATGAAAATTTGGTTGTCCAAGCAATTCTCTATGAAAGACCTTGGTGAGGCAACCTATATATTAGGGATAAGGATTTATAGAGATAGATCTAAAAGGTTGATAGGTCTTTCACAATCTATATGCATAGACAAGATGCTAAAGAGATTTAGCATAGATCTCTCAAAGAAAGGATTCATTCCCATGGTACATGGGAAATTCCTTTCTAAATTTATGTGTCTAAAGACACGAGAGGAGAGAGAATGCATGAGTAAAATCCCATATGCATCAGCTATAGGATCAATCATGTATGCTATGTTATGTATATAACCTAATGTAGCATTTGCTTTAAGTCTCACAAGCAGATTCCAATCTAATCATAAAGAGTAACATTGGGTAGTTGTTAAGAACATCTTTAAATACTTAAGAAGAACTAAGGATGTGTTCCTAGTATATGGAGAAAGGGATTTATACGTAAGCAGATATACTGATGCCAGCTTCCATTCTGATAAAGACGACTGTAAATCACAATCTACTTATGTGTTCATATTGGGAGGAGGTGTAGTCAATTAGAAAAGTTCCAAATAGGAAATGACTATAGACTCAACAATAGAAGCTAAGTACATAGCTGCTTCTGATGCAGCTAAGGAAGCAATTTGGATCAAGAAGTTCATTATTGAACTTAGAGTGGTACCATTCATTATAAATCGTATACCATTGTATTGTGATAACAATGGATCTATTGCATAGGCAAAAGAACCATGGTCTCATCAGTGATCCAAACATGTTCTTAGCCACTACCACTTAATGAGAGAGATAGTTGGTAGATAAGAAGTAAAGATTGAGAGAGTCCCTATGGATTAGAATGTAGCTGATCCTCTCACTGAGGCACTATCACCAAATAAGTTCGATCATCATATAAATACCATAGGTATTAAATATATGGGTGATAAACTCTAGTGCAAATTGGAGATTGTTAGTTGTATGCCTTAGAGCATATACAATCAAACAATTATTCATTAATAAAATGGCATTCTTTATTACTTATTGCTCATGTTATGACATTTGCTTGATAATAATCTTAAACTATGTAATAAAGAATGCCATTTTATTAATGAATAATTATTTGATTGTACATAAAATTATCCCTATTAAACATGTGCTCTAGGGCATACAACGAACATTGGGCCTAGTATTAGGTTGAGTTTGCCTAGCCCACATAGATGTGAGCTTTGGTTAGTTTAGGCAGATCATGGGTTATGGGTTAGTTTAGGCCTTGGTTGGTTGATGCAGTCCTTATAACATCAAGTTCGGGCAAACTTGTATTAGGGTAGTTCGTACAGACAAGAGCTTTAGGTTATTTATTTTGTTGCTTAAACTTGTCTCTAGTTATCATCATAGGCATAAAATGTAGGGCATCTTTAGCAAGTAGCAGGGTTGGTGGCTGATTTTTTTAAAGCTATTTATATTTAAAGAGTTGTCTTAGCTCCAATTATTTTCTTATATAAATCTACTCCATATTGGCCATAAGAAAACATGTAAAATGGGCTTTTTATATAATCTTATGTTAAGCTTATTTACTTGGCCTCTGTAAATGGACTTTTAGCTTTGCCATTTGTACTAATTAAGGCTTTTTAAGTGCCAATAAAATTAGTTTAAAACCTAATTTAAGGCATTTTCGACAATTTAAAGGCTAGCAAAAAATAAGACTAGAATAAAATCCACAATTGTGTAACACTCTTTACTAGTTCCACAAAAGAACATGATAGGGAGATGTTACAAAATGTAAGAATGGCACACAACTGACAAACAAATCCAATCCTAAAATATATGAAAATTGTGAGCTAGATAATTTTATTCCTACAACTTTAATAAAAAAATTTCTTCACAGGTTAAATCATTTTAGTTTTTTATAAAATTTTACCTTTAAAGAAAACACTTCAAATAAAATTGCATACATGCCAGCACCTTATTTTAAACCTTAATCTTTGTGAAAATTTTTTTTTCTAGAAACTCATACTTAAATCCATGTAGTTGCAAGCCAAATAATAACATCAACTCAAATTAAATTGTAGAAATCAGACATATTCGCATGCACAGACATGCATGAATTCTATACTTATTGATTAAATCATTAGTATTTGATACACAACATCATTACTTCACTTATTACTACAATATAAGACATTATACATGCATAAGAGTTTGAAATAATTTATACAATAAACTTTATTCAATAAGAAATTTAGAAAACTTTATCCTTTATGTTTTTATTTGTTCTTATTTTCTAATGCAATGTCTAACTTTACCCTTTAGTCTAACAAACTCCAAGGTTACACCTACATGATGGAAAAACCTCATGCTACGTAAAATTTGCTTAGTTTTACAAATCTTAGACCATACAATTTATTGCCACCAATCATCTTAATATAAATATGTGCATCTGTATAAAATAAACTTCCATTTATACTTTAATAACATAAATTATTAAAAAAAAACTTCACAGTGGTGTTAACAGTAGTGCTATAATTCATTCATTTTAAATAAACATAAATATCAAGATCCATAATTAATTCACATATTGCAATTATACATGGCTTTATTACAAATAATAGATGTTATAATTCTTCTTATTGAATAACTTTTGTTATGTATCATATACCTTGTCATAATTAATATACTTACATTAAATGTATTAATATTATGTGTCATATATATATATGTATATATATATATATATATATATATATATATATATATATATATATATATATGTAATTCATATAAATGAAATATGGAATGTTCACATGTTCCTTCATTGATTCCTTAGTGATTCTGCGTACATGGTCTTATTAATTTTCATGCTTCAAATGATATAATATAAATATTTGAAAGTTCGATTATGTTATTATGCACTTATTTAACATTACTATTTCTTTGGGCCCTACTCTTCCTTGATGTGTGAGTGCCTGAATAATAGGACAAATAGAATGCCAAAACTAACAAAATAGCTAAAGCTATAAACAAAATTTTAATAGCCATGAACAAAATAGCTAAAACAATATGTAAAATGGTTAGAGCTATGAACAAAATAGCTTAATCAATTAACAAAATGCTAGAGTTATGAATAAAATAGCTGAAGCTATTATAGGTGCAGATCTATTAAAGTCCCTTTTTTGGAATGCCAAACTATCCTATATGCCATGTTACATTATTGGTAAAAATGGGTTAATTCATATAACTCATATTCATTTGCCATTAAATAATTTCTTTAAATACAAATTATATTCATAATTATGTTACCTTACATGCATTAAGAATGCCACATATTCCATTCTAAACATGAAGCCATATTATACATGTATATGCCAACTTGTAGTTTATGTTCATACACTTATCATTCCTAATTATGTGGTTTTCAAATTTCTACATGCACACATTTAATCGTGCTAAATACTTATTTCATGTCTTGTATGTTATAATATTATTTTTGTAGCACCTCTTACCTAATCCATTGCTAGAAGGTATAAGAGATGTCACTTCCCGATGGTTACCTATGCTTATACTACTCTAACTTATTTTCTTTTAACTCTTTATGAACACACATTTGGAAATTATTATTCCGAGTTAACTCAATTCTAGTATCATAATGGTTGTTTAGGTTAAGAACCAAAAATTTAAACCTGTAAGAAACACTTCTAAAGCCATTCTCAAATATCACCACTACTATTAGATCCATTTAATCCTCTAATTAACCCCAACATTTTCATTACATATCAACATCTTAATCAAGCAAGCACAAAAAATTGATAGATCAATATCTCATCACAAACCGACACGTGTGTAAACAATACATCTCTTAATTGGACTCATCATATAAACTAGTCATAATATTACAAAAATTATTAAGTTGTACATATTCATGCTAAAAGCTACAACTCTCTTATACATGAGTTCCATTAATAAAACTCTCATACACCTTAGTACTAATGGTATATCCACCCTAGGGAGTCTCTTACTACACTACTGGTTGAGCCTATGCTTCTAACTACTATCTAATACCTATGCATCAGACAAGTCAACATGCTGAGCATACAATTAGTGGTGAATTTAATGTAATATATATTATACAACATATGCATATCACACAAACATGCTAGGTCACCATTTACATGTAAGGTCACTATGTACACCTTATTCTACAATTTCCAAGCTTATTTTAAAAGTCAGTACTAATTAAATCATAGTCTCTTTTTATCATATTAATATTTTAAGATTAATATGTTACCATTATTAAGTGTATGTCACTTATTACCATTATTTCATCCTAGATCATATGATAAATTATTTACAATTTTTTAACCCAAGACAATATGATAACTTAATTATATTATTACCTTTGTAATCCCTATATATACCAGGTTGTTATGTTCATTTACATCCGTGTCCTATCCTTATCCCCAATAGGTCAGTATGTTAATATGTACTCAGTTATAATAATTATTTATTATCTATCCATTTTTAATGATATCATCTATTATTATTATCACATTTACTTCATGATACCACCTTTCATAACTTCAAGCCCCTGCTCAAAAGATAACAATTTAACACTCAATAACAAGATCTATCTTATAAATTAACCTATATTATAGACCTCAAAATCCATACAGGCCATCAATCCAATTTAGGGATAAGTCCCGTACAACCTCCCAATACCTAATGGCAAGGATCAGCTGAAAGGGACCTCCCAATAAGTGAGATAGTAAGGATCAACCCCGTAAGACCTCCAAATACACAAAGAAATGGGATAATAGGGATTAGCCCTAGAGGACCTCTTGATATGCCAACATAAGTACATAGCAGGGATTAGCCCCAAAGGACCTCCCAATATCCAAATAAAGTAGATAATAGGTATTAGCCCTAGTGGACCTCTTAAAATGTGTAAGGCACTTGTTAGAATCTCGGCAGCTGCACCCAACATAATAAAGCAATAATACTCTTAGATTAAAACAACTAGCATCTACTAACTCCTTAGTTAACTGGTCAACCTATCTAGTAAATGGTCTAGGTAATATAGGCCATAATTTCTTGTATCTCTTTCCATTGGTCATGATCAATCCTTTTACCATCCTTAATTTGTTCAATACTATTTAGCCTTTTACATTTAAATTTTATCATAAACTATTCTCATGTTTTATTTTTTTCATAATGTTCATTTCATAGTCATTAACATATGCTTCTTTATCACTTATGGTTTTGATTTAATAGTTTTATAATCTCAATAAGGTATTTTCTCTTAGTCTTGACAATTTATAACCATTTCCATTCCTTAACATCATTTATAAGCCTTCTTATATAGTAATATCATTATACATATTTACCTATTTTGTTCTCTTTTAAACACAAATCATTTATTATAGTCTGATATCTTAATGATCAAATCATATCATACTAGTTATTAAAATTGGCTACTCTGCTTTGCTCATGCCAACATACATTTTATACCCTTATCGCTATAGGGTTAATTCATTATAGTTAATTAAGGTCATTATCATATGTACTACAATTATAAGCATATTTATTTACTTATCAAGTAGGTTATCAAACTATTAATTTTTTCATGCCTTAGTTAATATATATATATTCCTTTAATTTTATCAAGTTTTGTTTGAATGTATAAGTTAACATGTGCATTTATCCCCTTGTAATTCATTTACACTCATTCACCACCTTGTCACTACTCATTTGGTCATTATGTGTATAGGTATATCCATAAATCATTCATTCTCATTATTTTTTTCCTAACAATAATCAACATTAGATAATCCACTCATTTCTACACTATGTATTTTCAAATTCACATACACATACATATATACTACATGTATAACTTTTGGCCTATGTATTAAAGACATCCTATATTGTTTTCATCATTGATTTATCATACACATTACACTTATTACCAAACCATTTAATCATCATATCACCCACACAACTTAATCAAACATGTACATATACATTATTCCTAGCTATACCATTCATCCATAATGCACACACACACCTACACATTATTCTTCCATTAATTTTAAAGGCATACATACTCATCTCCATTCACTCATTTTATACACATCATTGTCTTACACAATCACACACATACACATACATCACTTTTAGATATACCATTCGACCATACTTAAATTCCACACAACCACATTGTTTTTTCTCCAATTCTTTACACATTCTTGTCTAGTATGTTCACTATATCACATTCACACATTTACCCTTCTTAAACATATACATGTACATTTAGGACGACACCTCTATACACACTTTTACACACTTATATGTTACAACCTATCAAGAAATCAATGCATATTATGTTAAATTCACTTACAGTGGACTCTAGAACACTCTAATTGCATTTTAGAATCCTTGACTTCATCTTCCTCCATCAATTTCACCCTTTTACTACTAACATGTTAGATTTTCTACTTATAAAAATTCTACAAAAATCTTTACATCTCTAAATTGAAATCTAATTACATATTTTCCATTTACACATATTACATGAAATTTGAAGAAATTACCATTATGTCCCTACCTATTCTATATTAACTTTACATTTTCAATTCTTTATCATTTATCCATTTTTCATTCAATCAATTACATTGTCATTCTCAAAACCTTAAAATACCCTAGTGATTAAATTAGGGTTAACCTAACCTCTAAACATGGTTAAACCTTAACATATCCTATATTACACCTATTTTAGAATTTACACATTTCAGACTTAGAGGAGCAAGTTTCATCGAATAAACATATGAAGATGCTCTAGATCATCTTGGGATCAATTCTATGGCCTTTCCTCACCTTAGTTTTCATGGATTTGCTTAATCTCTAATAAAATGCTCAATTTTTTATTTGGGGTCCAATTAAGTTTAGGCATTCAAAACCCTAAACTTTAAAAGCTCTATTTCTCCCTCAAAATTACTTCCTTTCATGAAATTAAGGCTAGAACCAAGTTTTAGATGTCAAAAGGATCATTTTACATATAATATATGAAAGTTTTTGGTGTGTTTTAAGTGAGAAATGGAAGAAGAAAGGGATAAGAGAGAAAATAACCATAGGGATAGTTTTTTTGCTAATTTAAGGAAAAGAATAGGCTCATTTGGCCATTCCAAATCTCTCCACAGATAACCATCCATTTATATTATGATTATGAACTATCTCTATTATGCCACATGGCAATTAGACGGCTAAGATTAATCCTATATAAATTATAATTTCAGAAATACAAAAAAATTTCATAGGAAACTCTTAAAATTATGTTTTTGGTGCGAAAAATTGACAAATTAATCCATTGAAAGACTCCTAAAATCTTAGGTCCAAATTCCAAGTGGAACTATGTTAGCTATTCATTCATGAAATTAAGAAATTCTAATTAAATATCAAATGACCTTGGAAAATTCTAATTTCACCACCATCAAACACATTGGAATTTTTGACCTTCATGTCATTCTATTTTTATGTTAGTCTAAGCATGTCTTAGTCAATTTCCTAGCATAATGCAACTTAAGTCATTGTTCACTAGTTCTCGACTCAAAATAATTTATTGCTTCAGTGAAATATGCTAATTATTTTATTTCCATCATTATTTTTTTGGTAAAAGTTTTGTGACTTATACTCCCCCTTCAGCCACATCTATAGGACCCAGTCGCTCAAAGAGCACTATTAACTTTTTAAGTTACCCCGTTCATGGAATCAAAGCTCACAGGCATTATAGTTTTCATGTTCTACCAATATGCTCTAGGCTCATATTTTCCATTTGCTTAAGAATTCATAATTATGGTTAAAGTAGCTCAATATACACATTCATATAAATGACATTTCATTCATAGTCATGGTTAAATGACAATTGATTAGTAAACTCATAATATAAATACTAATCTTGTTAAGCATGCCACTTTAAGTCTATGTCCCTTCACTTCTCAAGCAAAAATTCTTTTAACATGTCATGCTATATATACTTAAATTTAATAATGCACATAATTTACTTTGGATCTAATACAAAATTTTCATTTATTAAGTCTTACTTTATGCAACAATTATAAGAAATTCAAAGGTACACTTTGATTTCATAATTCGACCAATATAAAACACAAAACTAGACTTTACAATTTATACATTACATGTACACTATGGTTTATCTCTTAATCCATAAACATCATATATCATTGATAAACAAGCTAAGACAAAAATGCATGTTTACATTGTATATACATTATACCAAACTAGCTAACATTTATCATCCTAATTATTAGATTCATTATATGTAGAGATTAGTTAATGTTTACTTTGATTTTGTATATTCCTAATAGTAACCAACATGCATGAATGAATTTACGTTGTTAATATTGTCATCCCATTTGATAATTAAAATTCTATTCTACTTACCTTTATTTAACGTGGTCTTATAATTTTATATATAATTCATAATCATGTAGCCTACTTAAGGTATATAGGTTGCAATTTAAGCTTTTATTTATAGCTTTGAACATGTCTTTATTCTTAATTAAGGATCACTTTATAATTTTATATGTTATATTTTATTTTTATTATTACCATTATCTATGTATATATATAGGCCTTATGTTCATTCCTTACTACTATTGCGCAATTATGGGTATAAAGCAATAACAACTCATCCTCTTAAAGCCCTACAACTCTCTTTTTTATCATTAAAAAACTTGTTACATTCTTTATAATCCTTCTCCTTAAGTACCAAAACCTTACTCTAGCTAGAATTTCTCAATTCCTATCTCAAACCTACTAAAAATAGCACCTATAATTGGTGCACTTCTGTTGAAACATTTGTAATGTTCCTTATCACTACCTTTAACATTTACAATTTTTTCTTACACAAGCTCAGCCAACTTCCAACATCTCATTTGGAAAATTATGCCCTCATACCTCATACTAAAATCCAAAAGTATTCTTACTTGATTTCCACCTAAAAACATTATTTCCTCTGATAATTTGCTACAAACATTGCTAATAAAATAGGACATTTTTTAGACTTATTTTATATGGGGACCTCACTTTTAACTTTCTTTAAACATTCATAGTCCATGTATATGCCAAAAATTTCATAAATAAAACAATAATTTCACGGATAATAGCTAATACCAATTTACTCGAATACAATATTTTTCCATCATTAAAGCATACTCTTTTATTAACTTATTACTTCCATAAAAGCTAATCATTTCATCCTCTTTCATGCAAAGGGATTTTTACCTCATTCTCATACAATCTCAAATAATGAAAGTAATAATTCATATCCTAAATTAAAGTTTTAAAGTAGTAATCCTCTATTAGCCAAAAAACCTTCTACTCAAAAAATTGTAGTTTCTATGTTTAGTCATTTTGTAAAAAATTCTTTAATTTACTTAAAGGTAAATTCCTAGTACTTGATTTATTCTGAGCTCAATTTTATCTCAAGACATTAGTCACCACATATAAATTAGAAACAATAATCCTTTGACTTATTGATAAACCGTTGCATTTTCTTTATTCATTTAATAGCCAGTCCTGTTTGCTATAAAAATCATTATTTATTTATTTCTCAAATTCAACTGAAACATTCCTTTTTCTTTGAAACCACACTGCTACATGTACAAAATTCTTTAGCAACTTCCTAAATGAATCTTTCATTTATAATTTACCCTCAATTATCACCATATCATAATCCTATATTCATTCAAAAATTCTTGCCTAAAATTATTAATTATATATAATGACACAAAATTTGATCAATTTTGAACCCATTTGGACTCAATCTTTCATAACTTTTTTGGTCCTCTTTGCGTCTCTCTCATTTAAATTATGTTATTAACATGTATTAGTAATTTCACCCAATTGAATTAATATCAATAGGAAATTGATGCAATAGAAGTGACAGTTGAAACCTATTATGAGGTAATCAAATTCTTCTTTCATTGCATTCTTTAAGCCTTAATTAGCCTTAAATCTTTTTCCCATCGAATCTTGTGTTTAACATCCCATCCTCATATCCTAAATCCATCATTTATAGAATTGCTAAAAATTGAAAAAGTGGATTTCCCTCTAATGCTATCGAAATAGGTTATCCATTCTTCAATTATTCACTCAAATCCTTTTTATCTTTGTTCATTCATCTCAAGATGAAGTGAATTAAGAAGTTGAAATTAAATTTTATCCATCTTTATTCATTTATTTCCTCTACACTACTCTTGTCCTCAATCTTCCTCCCTTTTTGCCCTCTATTCCCTTTTTCTTTTTTCTTGATTTTATTCTTTTATACTCATTTGTCCACTATTGATGAGGCTTCTATCCACTTTTTTTACCGTTCAACAAAATATCGACTCCATCTTTCCTCTTTCCACTCTTTTTTCTTCTTTATTGTCAACACTTAAATAAAAAGTATAATAGAATTATCTCACAAGTTTATAGTGTAAATGTTTATAAAATTTATGTGTGGAACTTCATTTATATTATGGGATTTACAAGGGTCTTTTTTAGATAGTTTGTGATCTCAAGTCTAAAGATACTTGCGCCACTAATATGATGACATGATTTCACTAACATAGATTAAGTATCCATGTGATGAACTCATGTTTGGTCTCTAATGAACTTGCTTTCTAAGCAAGCATCCATACATTAACCCTAAGTATTAACATGCTTACATATTGACATAGTCAAGAAGTATAAGATATATTCATCTATCGACTTTAACAACATCCCATTTTGTTAATACTGTGAATATGGATAAGTTAGCCATTACCACATCCGCACGTAAAAAAGAATCTCATATCATGAACACTTCATGTTTTTCCTTGCATTGTGATTATATTCTAGGAACTTTATAACATGATTTAAAAGACAACAAACAATTATAAAAGCACCGTGTAATAATGAAATACCAATTCGTTAATAAATGAGGTTCATATGTTACATGAAAAATAATCCCTATTACATGAGCTCAATGGCATTTAACTAATAATCTCTCACTTGAAATAGAGCAAATCACCTTTATACTTTATAATAATGCACTCACATGATGATTAAACTTATTCTATGATAATGTCTTATTTAGATGATCAGTTAAATTTTGGTCTATAGAGAGTCTCTTAATCTTCATGTCCTTTTTACTAATAATCTCCCCTGTCAAATGGCTGAACCTAAGTTCATGTTTGGATTATTGAAGAGACCATGGTTCCCAAGCCTACGTAATAGTTCCATTGTTATCATAATATAGGGGTATTAGATCAACAATGCTA
>CANXYI010038359.1:0-10258 GCA_948208565.1 Hura crepitans
TAAGGCACACAAGAGAAAGAAAACACACATGAGGGTAAACCTCTGAGCATGCATGATGCGTTAAATCCGCCAGAAGAGGGATCGGGTCACCGAACACAACTTTGTTCACTGAAGCTACATTTCGAGGACGATTGACGATAGCAAAAAGCATAAAATCAATCGAAGTTGGCATGGAAATGTCTTCTATCAGAGGAGAAGGAGAAAAGTAGGTCTCTGTACTCATCAGGATAAGGAGGACCGTCAAAGTCCTTTTACTCTCATCGGAGGAGGACGAGTGGAGGCAGTGGTAGTGTGAGAAGCCATCAAAAAAAGTTTTCTTACTTGAGAGAAAAATAATGGAGAAGAGAAACTAAAAAGGTTGCAAATAAGAAAAGAGAGGGAAACAAATGGTTATAACTCTATCGTGTTACGTTCGCGCGAACTTCCATATCATAAATCCGCACAGACTTTCTTTCGCTTCGACTGCATTGGTTATCCTCCACTTTGTTCACACAAACTTTGGTCAACTATGTCTGCACAAACTTACGACCATCAGGTTTCTAAAAAAAAGAAAAGAGAGAGGTTAACAAAGTACCTCTCAAAAGCCAAGTTCACACCATAACAATTTTCACAACTAAACTAACATTTTATTCATTCTTGTAGGATCAACTCAGAGTTCAATCCACCACTTAGGACCAACCTAGAGTTCAATCCATTATTTCGGGTTCAGTCTCGTAAGCTAATCCACAGTTCTCGGATCAACCCAGAGTTCAATCCACTCTCTCCGAATCAACCCAGAGTTCAATCCACTATTTCGAGTTCAGCCTCATAAGCCAATCCACTATTTCAGGTTCATCCACATAAGCCAATCCACTATTTTGAGTTCAGCCTCATAAGCCAATCCACTATTTTGGGTTCAGCCTCATAAGCCAATCCACTATTTCGAGTTCAGCCTCATAAGCCAATCCACTATTTTGGGTTCAGCCTCATAAGCCAATCCACTATTTTGGGTTCAGCCTCATAAGACTATCCATTATTTTGGGTTCAACCTCATAAGCTAATCCACTGTTTCGAGTTCAGCCTCATAAGCCAATCTAAAGTCTATATCAAAGCCTACTCAACAATGGTTTGTGTAAAAGAAGCTAATATGTGAGTATTCCAGACTCATGTACTTTGATATGCACTATTGTTACATAGCACACATTAAACTCACTCTTGACCTATGGTGATAGCCAAAGATAGACTCTCAAACATGGCACACACCTTCAGAAAATAGGTCTGCACAGACCTATTAGACCATGTCTACAAGGACTAACTACAAAAATCGGGCCAAAACTCAGCCTATAAAGCTCACAGACCAGCATGCTAAAGCTTAGTCCATGCAGACTAGTATGAACAAATATGCACAAACTTACCGACATAAGAAGCCTTTTCGGAGGCAGAATTCCTCCAATTTAGTTTAAAAGCCAGAATCCTATTAAGATTGGGACTCCTTCTTGGATGAAAAAGAAAGCTAAAAACCTAAATATAAATACTTCTTTTTAACCAAAGAGAAATAGGAGGCTAAAAAACATCTTTCTTATTACACACATAAAACTTACAGTATCCTAAAAATAGTGAGACATCCATTCACCAAATAATCCAAGTCTTCCTCTCAAAACCATCACATATTCATGCTATTGCTTAAAGAGGACCTTATTTAGGTAATGTCAAAGGTCTATTATTTTTTTTGTATTGCTTTTACAGGCTTATGATCTCTAAAGATTGGTTTGTAAGTGAGGTAATACTTTGCTATTCCCACTTTGGATCATGAAGAGTAGGCCATTATGATGAAAGGTGTAATGGAGAATTAATCTTTATGATTACATTAAGTACATCCTGCTGTGTTGATTACCATTAAATAAGTTTGATTGTAAGCATGATAAGGTCCGCACGGACTTAGATTCCTTAAGTATGAGCATGATAAGGTCTGCACGGACTTATTTTTCTTATATGGACGCGACGAGTTAGTCTGCAGAGACTCACATCCAGTAAGCATAATTCCATATTTTGAGCATTTTATTATATGCTAATTGATGTTGTAAGTCATTCTGCTTGTATAATGATATCATGTGTGAAAGTATGTAGTGACACGTAAGGAACTGTTAAGTAGTCTGCACGGACTCCCTATCACAATGGCTATAGTCTGCACGGACTTAGAGGTGATAAATTGCACTATAGTTATTTAAGCTTTGTTTTGTTTATACGATTAATTGTTCTTGATTTATATCCTTTAAATGTGTTCATATTTTGTCCATCATTTGTTGATATTTATATGACCTTGATTTGACGTCGTTTGACTTTGTTGTCTTTTGAGTCATTGACTGGATTTGTGTGCTGGACTGAGAGTTAGGGCGAACATGACCTTTCCTTGGAAATAGTTCACATGGACTAAGGCTAGACCTTCATAAGGTCCGCACAAACCAAACGATGTAAAAGCAGGACCATTTTAGTGCTTTATTTTGATTCTTTTGGTTATGTACCTATTATGTATTTCAGTTTGTTTTGGGTTTGTAATAGATAGTTAATAACTTATTTTACATGCTAAACTAACTCCACATTAAAATGGTTTTTCTATATAATTAATTGGTGTTTTCTAATGAAATGGATTTGAATTTTCCCTAATCAAAAGTCATATGAAAAATGTACTTCAATAAAGACCAATCTCCTAGAGATGGTTGGGCAATTACTGCTAATTCCTATAGAATTACGGGTAGTTGTCAGGTCATATTGCAACCAATGAATAGCTTGATTTATGGATGTGTAATTTTCATAATTTATGCTGTTGTATCTTTTAAATTTTGCTAATTCACTTCCTTACATGCAAATGTGATATGGATGTTTTAAATAATGCTCGCATGCTTGATTGATGAGGGACTAATAAACATTACAATATACATGAATAACATATTATAAGGGCATAAATAAGATTTGAAATTCCGAACCTTTCTAGTATAGAAGATCAAAGGTCCTGATGTAGAGGCCAGGTGGTAACTCCACTAACCACTCTTGTCCCTGGTAAAAACATCATAATCTCTACACACATGCCTCTTAAAAGTCAAGTTCAAAAATTGGAAAAAATCGATTAAAACATAACTTTTAAACTTTACCCGATTTAGTAAAAATACTTCTCGATATCCAAAAATTTCAATTCCAGTGCAATGGACTATTTGGAATATTTGAGTATAAGGTTGTATAAATCCCAAAATTTTCAGAGCAAAAATTGAATATTTTACAATTCAATTAAAACTAGGTTACTATTTATGTGACACTGTTGTAAAACTTAATTGTCATTTTTTAACCATTTAAATGACTTCATTTTCACCTAAAATTATGTTATGATTAATACTTTTATTCAATAAGATTAGTGTGACTTGGGTCTTTAGTATTCTAAGAAGTATTATTCATAACATTGGGATTTTCAGGCGTTACATTTAAAGATTAATCAGCATAGTCCCTATTTTGGGTTAAAACACTTACACCAAGTTTATTGGTTCTCAGTCAGCACTTAGTGGTGAATCTTTACAATCCTTATTGTTCCGAGCCATGACCAACTCAAAATGGCGACTCCACTAAGGAGAAGTAATATCACACTTCTCAAAATATGGTTAACACCTAAACCTCATTCGTTAGTTCATGTGTTAGGACTTGTATTAAACTTGAAATTGCAAGTGTCACCCTTCATAGGTGCTATGAAATGGTTGGATTATGTCCAGCATGTAAGGATTATATTCTAGCCAGTTCGTGTCTAAATCTCAAAGGCAGCATATAGGATAAAACCCTAAATCCAGCCCTAGGTACCATTTTATTATGATGAATTTGAATTTTTATTAGTTAATTCAATTTGACATCTTTCATAACCACCTTTGAGCTATAAGCAAAATCATTTATCTTTTCAATGCCTATGGAAAAAGGTTATGACATACTTCAAATTGAATTAACTAGCTGGAAGTCAAATTCAATGGGTAGAATGTCATGAGTGGAATTCATATATCCCAATTGATATGTGAATTTAAACCAACTAGCATAGGGATTGAATTTACCCTTATGTGAGAGCAATAAGGTTAAAAAGATGATTTTGTTATGATATGTTCTAACTCCTTATTCATACATATAGACTAACTTAGGTCAAAACTATTTTTCAAAAAAAAAAAAGTATAATTACCATAAGCCCTCAACATACTTGGACTAGGAATAGAGATAGATGATTGGAAAGAAACACAACAACTACCATGGCAGTCAATAAAGACTTGAAGCAATTTTTGGCACAATTGCTCAATGCACACACTAAGGCACTAGACGAGAGAATGAATGCCCAGTTGAATGCCATTAAAACTAGCCTAGGTATAAGTGAGGGTAAAGCTAGTAAATACAAAAGAAAAAGGATTAAAGAGGCTAATGATAACTTTGAGGACATAAAGAACTATGTGAACTAAAGAAAATAAAAAGACGTCGAGGCTGTAAAACAAAGAAGTCACTGTATAGGTTAAGAATGAGATAGATAAACTAAGGAAATTGGTTCAAGGTTATGCAAATATTGCATTAAAAGATCTAAAGTCCTTTGCTATATTCAGTGAAGTTAGGTTTCCAAGCAAATTTAAGATACTTGAACTACCAAAATTTAATAGCAAAGGAGACTTTAAAATGCTTGTAAGGCAATATGCCACCATAATAGGAACTACGGGTTTGATCGAGAAACAAATCATGAACTTGTTTCATTATCATTAGAAGAGACACTTATAAAATGGTTCCCTAAGTTAGATGAGGCAATCACCCAAAATTGGACTAAGTTGGTTAGAGCATTTACTAAGAAATATGTTTTTAATACCAACATAGAGATTTCACTGAATGATCTTGAACTTACAAAGCAAAAGATGAATGAAAATTTTCAAGTTTCCTCTTAAGATGGAGAAATAAGGTAGCCCGAATGGAAATCTTACCCTTAGAAAAGGATTAAGTAAGGATTGTAGTAAAGAATGCTTTTCCCTACATCTCTAGTAAGCTATAATATCTCCCTCTAAAAACATTTATAAAAGTGCATAACGCCACTCTAAAATTTAAAGATGTAGAAAGTAGAAAGAAATAAAATTGGAAAGGAAACTCTAGATCTAATTTCTCTAACCAGAAATCAGTGGATATATGTGGTGTAAGAAACCATAAGTTCTCAAACTTAGAAAAACCATTGTTAAAGGTTTTGGAAAAGCTTAAAGAGAAAAGACTAGTCACGCCACTTGATCCTAGACCACTACCAAACCACTTACTAGCTAAATAGGATCCAGATGCCTATTGTAAATATCACCAAGTCAAGGAGCATGATACTAACAATTGCATTCATTTGCACCATGTCATTCAAGATTTAATAGACAATGGAACCTTGATTGACCCAATTAAGAATTCCCCTAGCACAAAGAATAATCCCTTATGAAACCACAATAAAATGCCATTTTCTTAAAGCATCCTAGCCATTGGCTTTAGTCTAACTAAAGAATTTGCACTAGACTCATTTGTTGAAGTAAAGACAAATCAAGTGGCTACTCCATAAGTCAACATTTGGGATAATGATAAAGGAGGAAAGACCAATTTTTGGAAGAAATAAGTGATGATGAGCATATTGATATAAATGGTTTCACCATAAGTGGGAAGCTTTATAATGAAAAAGATAAAAAGAGAGGGTAAAAAAGTCTTGTGCCAAAGGAAGAAGAAGTAGATACGGTCTTGAAATAACTTAAAAAGACTCAAGCACATGCTAGTGTATGGGACCTCTTGATGGCATTAAGAAAACATAGAGAAGATTTGGTAAAAGCCTTAGATTCCATGAGTACAATGACTACTACTACACTTGAAGAAGTAATGAACTAAATGGTAAACAACACCATAGGTCTCATCCTCGAATAAGGACCTACCAATGGAAAGAAGGGACCAAAACAAGCCTTTATATATTCAAGCTGAAGTAAGAGGAAAATATACAACATGCACTATGGTAGATGATAAATCCACTATAAATGTAATACCATCTAAACTTATAGAAGTCCTCAGTCTGAAGAAAGGATATTTAGAAGCATCTGATATGGTAATTTAAGCCTATAATGACATTAAGTGATACTCATATGGAGTTCTTACTACCATGGTAAAGGTAGGGCCAATTAAAAGTGATCGACATACCAATCACATTTGCACTACTTTTAGGAAGCCCTTAGTTCCATAAGCTTAGAGGAGTTCCATCTACTTCACTAAATGATTAACTTTCTAATGAACATTGAAATAGTAAAAATAAAAGCTTTCACCATATGTGATACTATCACAAGCCTAAACTTTGAACAACCCCCACTAATGGGATTTTAAGTAGCTATGATATATGAAGATGAAATAGATCCTTATGTGTTAAACATTACGAAGAAACATGGCTTCTTTCTAAGAATAGGCTTGTGCAAAAATGGTAAAGGAACCCTTAACTTTTTAGTTTTCAAAGGGCAAACAGATAGAAAAAGGGGTAGGATACCAAGAAAGAAAAAGGGCTAGGATACCAAGAAATGAACAGGCTACTAAAGCAAGAGAACAAGTTGAGTGACTTCTTCTTTAATAACATCCCTTATAATGGCTCATCCAAACATATACTAATCAATGGCATGTTCAAAATCAATTTTGAAATCTTTACTAATTTGATAGCTGATCGAGGATAAAAAGCGACAAAATCAAAAGATAGGGGAAAAATATCCTTAAGATGGAGCACTTAACCAGCAAGGACAATAAGAATAAAGAAATCATGACTCCATAAGTAATCATAGCCATACAAAAAATTGCTTAAGAGTTTGTAGTCAATAAATTAGATGGTGTAGTTGAGAATACCTTAGATGATTTCCTTTTAGCACTAGATTGTTTTGATGATGATTTATTCAATAAAGTTTCTTCCAATTTTGCTACTTGTTTGACATCTTCCTTGATGGCACTGTATGTAGTAATAATCCTTTAACAAGTATATTTAATATTAACTCTATCTATACAACAAAATTCAACTTAAAAGACAAATAAAACCATAAAATCATATTACTAATGCATGATCTAACTCCATAGAGAAGAAATCTATAGAAGACACATTAAGAAAGCATTAAGAGGTATTTGCCTGGTCATATGATGACATGCTCAAAATAAATCAAAATATAGCCCAACATTACATCCCAACTTATCCTGATGCTACATCTGTAAGGTAAAAGCTTCAAAGAATGAGATTAAAATGGGTTAGTAAAATCAAGGATGAAGTGAAAAGGCAAATAGAGGCTAAATTCTTAGACATAGTGGAATTCCCCACTTGGGTAGCCAACATAGTCTTAATACCTAAGAAAGATGGTTGAGTAAGGATGTGTGTGGATTATCTAGACCTAATAAGGCTTGCCATAAAGATGATTTCCCACTCCCTCATATTGACTTGCTCACAGATAACACCACTTTACATGCCATGTACTTACTAGCTAATGGTTGCTCAGGGTATAACCAAATCCTTATGGCAATCTTAGATAATATAAAAACCACCTTCATCAACAATTAGAGAATGTATGCTATAAAGTCATGCCATTTGGATTAAAGAACATGGGTGCAACATAACAATGTATGGCTACCACCTTGTTCCATAACATGATGCATAAAAAAGTAGAAGTTTACTTGGATAACATGATAGTAAAGTCCAAAACTAGAGCAGGGCATATAGAAGCATTAGAAAAATTCCTAAATAAGGTAATAAAATACAATTTTAAGGCTTAATATGAAGAAATGTGTGCTTGGGGTTACTTCAAGTAAACTTCTAGGATATATGGTAAGTCTTGCAGTATAGAAATTGACCCAAAAAAGATTAAAGCCATACGAGACATGCCTACCCCTACGACGGAGATAGAGATAAGAGGATTCTTAGGAAAACTCCAATATATCTCAAGGTTTATTGCCAAGCTCACTTCCACATGTGAACTAATCTTTAAGTTATTAAGAAAAATCAGCCTTAGAATGGACATCAGAATGCTAGAAAGCATTTGAAAAGATCAAAGCCTATTTAATGTCACCCCTAATATTACAATTACCATAACTAGGAAAAACTCTCATCCTCTATCTAGTTATAGAAAAGACATCTCTAGGGTAATGCCTGCATAAGAAATAAGGGGATTAAAAAGGTAATTTACTA
Source organism: Hura crepitans (assembly GCA_948208565.1). Taxonomy (NCBI): domain Eukaryota; kingdom Viridiplantae; phylum Streptophyta; class Magnoliopsida; order Malpighiales; family Euphorbiaceae; genus Hura; species Hura crepitans. The sequence goes on from CANXYI010038359.1 coordinate 8,186, forward strand.
TCTTAGTTAGAAGTACTTGGCATATGAAGTCAAATATCTTGAGGTGGAAAAGACATGTGTTGCCATAATTTGGGAAATTAAGAAGTTAGAACATTACTTTTTATCCTATAATGTGATCATAGTTACCAAATATATTTTGTAGGTTTACTTTTGGGAAAGTTGGCAAAATGGCTGGTAATCCTATAGAACATGACATAGAGTACGTAACTAAAAGGACAATAAAAAGAAGGGTTGTGGCTAAATTCCTTGCTTAACAATCTATCACAAATGACTTAGAATAGGAAATAGAATTCCTAGATGAACATTTAGGGACAATAAGGGTCCAAGGATGAAAAATGTTCTTTGATGGGGTAGTTAACCAAAAAGGAGCTGGAATAGGCATAATCCTATTACCACCCAAAAGAGAACAAATACTCATGGCTAGGAAGCTTAACTTTAAAGTTACTAATGATATTATTCAATTTGAAATTCTTAGGAGTAAAATATATGGAAATCTATGGAGACTTTATCTTAGTCAACATACCAAGTGAAAGGCAAATGGGAAATAAGAGAAGAAAAGTTGAAGCCTTATACGAAAACAGTCAACAAAATGAAACAAGACTTCTTTTTTGTACGATTTCACTTTATCCCAAAAGAAGAAAACTAGATGGCAAATACATTAGCAAGTTTGGTAAGTGCATGGAACCACAAAGGAAAATCATTGTCACCTCTCATATTAATATCTTCATCATTAGATCCTTTTATGAATTGGAAAAAGCAGAAACATTTCAAGTGAGGGAAATAAAGGAAAAACACCCTTGGTACCATAACACTGAAGAATACCTAAAAAGGGAGAATTTCCCAAAAAAACTCGAACAAATAAAAGATGTTATTTAAGAGATACACTTCTCAATTTCTATATTTCAGTGAACAACTTTACAAAAGGAAATCAAATGGTGTACATCTTAGGTGCTTAGATGAAGAATAAGCTAAGGAAGTTATAAAAGAAATACGTCCAGGCATATATGGTCTGCACATAAGTGGGACAATTTTGGCCAAAAAAATTGTAAGGCATGGATACTATCAAAACATTATGAAAGAAAACTATCTCAAATTTGTCAAAAGTTGCCATGATTGCCAAATTCACACCAATCTTAAGCACACACTGCCTACTGAGTTATGCAATCACCATGGCCATTCTTACCATGGGGAATCAACCTTATGGGAGAAGTAAAACCTAATCTTAATGGACACAAATTCATCATGGTGGCAGTAGATTACTTTTTTAAATGGCCAAAAGAGCAATCCTTTAGCCAAATTTAGTCAAAGTAGATGAGGAAATTCATAGAGACTTAAATCATTTATAAGTATGGAGTGCTTCGCCATGTAGTAATGGATAATAGTGTCCAATTCCAAAGAGAAACTAAGAGTTTATTCATAAAGTATGGAATCTAACACCATAAATCATCACCTTACAGATCTCAAGCTAATGTTAAAAAAGCTAACAAAACCATAAAAAAAGATCCAGGCCAAAACGATTAAGAGTTTCAAGGGGTAGAAAAGTTACCTTTGCTTAATGGGGTTATAGGACAACCGTCCAAACATCTATTGGTACTACACCCTACTCATTAGTATATGGCATAAAAGCTATACTACCAATCAAATTAAGGACAAAATCCCTATGGGTTCTTCTCAAAACTAACATACATGAAGCAAAATAAGCAAGAAGTAAATATGAACTGGCCTTACTAGATGAAAAAAGACAAAAAGCCTAATACCATAACAAGATATATTAGAAAAGGATGGCAAGAGTCTTTAACAAATGTGTTAATCACAAAATAAAAGGAGATTTGATACTAAAATAAATAAGACCAAATCAATAAGATCTAAGTGGTAAATTCAATCCAAATTGGGAAAGCCCATTTATAGTTAAACATCTATTGAAAAATAGAGCAATAAGGTTATCTGATATGGATGTGAATGAATTTTAAGAACTTATCAATGTTAATTAATTGAAGAAATACTTTGCTTAGCTTATGTGCTAGTACATAAAGAGAAAAATCTATTGAATTTTACAATATACGGATAAGTTGC
>CANXYI010038524.1:0-11028 GCA_948208565.1 Hura crepitans
AAGATTAATTCAATCCAAAACCCAATTTTCTCCTATAAACCCTAAAATTAATAATCCCATGAAATTAATTCAAGGAGATATAAAACTATAAATGTACATACAACTTCTAATCATGGAGAATGGATTAAACTTGATTTTAGCCCTTTATTACGGATTTTTCTTCACTTTTCTCCTTCTAGCCTCTTTTTCTCGCTCATGTTCAACATTAAGAGGTCTCCATAACAACTATACATGCAAACACAATCAATCAATGATTTGTAGAAGATTTAATGTAGATTATGAGTTAAAAAGTGTAGGATTCATTTTACCTTGAGTGTTTGTGTGTTTGCATGTTCTAGCCTTTATTCCCTTTGTTTATAATGTGAGTTTAGGAAGAAAAGAGAATGCTTCTCTCTTTTCTTTTTGTTTAGTGTAGAATTTTTCCTTTATATATGTATTGAATGGATGGCTAGGATTAGATTTATCCAAAGGCTTATATGTACTTAATGCAAAATCCTCTTTGAATTGTAATACCTAAAAATCCTGATTTGTGAATAGTACCTCTGGAGGTATGAATAGTATTTCTCGAGAATTGAGGCTCACTAATGTAGTCGAGAGAAAGTATTAATCATAAAACAATAATGGGTTAAATTAGAAATAAAAATAAAGCCATTAGAGTGATTACAAATGTAATTAAAAATTTTATGTCAATGTCCTTTGAATAGTGACATAGTTCAAGCCTAATGAAAAAATATTAGGGATGTGCTTAAAATGACCAGAAAATAGCATGATTTGAAGGTAAAAAATTCCAATAGTCTAATGGTGCTGAAAGTAGAATTTTTTGACATCGATAAGCATTTTATTTGAATTTATTGAAAACATGATTGATTAATTAATCGAGTTTCCATTGGTTTTTGGGCCTAAAATTTTAGGAGTTTCTAAATTGGGAAATTCTAGAATTTTTGATACCTAGGGAGGAATTTTTGAAGGCCTCAAAAATTAAAATCACATTTTTAAAACTTTAAAATTAAATATAATTAATCATAGCCGTCAAATTGCCATATGGCGAAATCATGGCCTTTAAGGGACTTAATATAAAATGTGGATGTGTTCTTCCTCCTCCCACCTCTAAAAGCTAATGCCACCCCCCTTTTTTCTCTCCTCCTATTATTTCCTTATTTGTCCACCATTTCTTAACCTTATGCCCCACTTTATATATCAAAGATGATATTTGTAACTTCTAGAGCTCTATTGTGGTGTCAATTTTGTAAGAAGAGGGCCTATTGGGGGACAAAGAGAGGTTAGAGGATTTAGGGTTTTTAACCCCTAAATCAAGGTAAACCCTAAATTGGAACCTTAAAATTTTTCTAGGTAACTAGGCATGCCCAGTTTAATGGTTCTGATGTTATTTTTAAATTTGGTGTAGTATAGAATTTTCTATGAATTTTTCTAAAACAAGTTCTATTATGTTTTTAAAGGAAGTGAAAGATAACGAAGGGAAAGGAAAAGCAAGGGTTTGAGGTGCCTCTGGGGAGTTAAACAATCATTTTATAAGTGTATTCGATAAAATATATGTACACTTTTGTGACTTGTGCATTTTCAAGAATATGTTCAATATGCTTACTTTGTTAGTTTAGGGATATGGATAACTCTAAAATGGTAAATGTGGTATATTTAGGTTTATGTCATGTTAAATAGATGGAATTAATGAAAATTGGGTTGAAATTAATCCTAATGATGAAATTCTAATGTTGGTTGAATGGTACATATGAAAAGGATATAGTGGTAATTAATGTTTTTAAGGTTAAAATTAATGTAATTAAGGTGTATTAGGCTTAATTAAAATGGTACCACATTATTTTGAGAAACAAGTTAATAAATGTGTATGAAAATGGAAGTTATAGATATAAAATATATGTATGCTTGTGTGATACATAATGTATGTTAACATATTGGGAATTGTAATGTGTGTGGCATAACGGTAATGTAAATAATGGAATTTATGTCATAAGATGATGATGGTAGATGAATATTTATATGTGATGAGCAAAAGAATTGTTAGTAGTCACATGACCTTTGTGGAAATGTGGTTTACATAATGAACCACGAAATGGTAAGTAGAGAATTAATAAATGTGTATACATTAGATGAATGCATGAATAGACTAGGACATTAGAAAATATACATAAACTATGTAACGTGGCCTATATGTAACGTATAAAAAAATCCCAGTTTTATGAATAGTACTTTCTTAAGATGATAGTGCTCTTAAGACTCGGGGTGCACTAAAGTTACTAGATGAAAGTATTAATCATAAAATAGTTTTGAACAAAGTTTGAAATTAATTGGAGTTCATTTGATTGGTTAAAAATGCTAAGAAAGGTTTTACAGTAGTGTCTTAGGAATAGTAACCAAGCAAAGTTGAACTGTAAATAATTTTCAAAGTTGCTCAAAAAATTATGAAACCTATACAACCTGATACTCAAAAATTTTGATGAGTCCAATGGCACTAGAATCGGAGTTTTTAGAGGTCGGGAAGTATTTTTACTGAAATCGAGTTCCATGAAAATTGACTTTTTAAGTCGATTTTTTGTAATTTTCAAGCTACTATTTTTAGAGATTTATGGGGCATTAATTTATTTAATTTTTGAAAGAAAAATTAGAGGAAAAGAGGGTTGGTTTGATTTTTAAAAGAATAAGAAAGGGAAGAAAGAATTATTTTTCTACCGAATTCCCACACCTATATAAGTCAAAATTCTCTTATTTTGTCAACTAATGAACAGTAAAATCACTCCCTTCTCCTCTTTGCTATTCCAACTGACACCATCCCCTCTATCCCTTATTTCTCGATTTTTATTTCTCCCTCAACAAGCTAAATCAACACACCAAATTTGAATGGTAGCCTCTCCACGGTCTCTAGAGATATTAGGAAGTGGAATTTCATGAAATGGTCAGGTAGAAATCTTGGTTTAACAATGAACATTACCCATTTTTTGTTTGGGTAAGTTTTTTCGAACTTTGATATTTTTGCTAGCTTTTTCAAGTGCCCAAGAGTAGTTTTAAGTGATCGGTTTTAATTTTTATTGATTGTATGATTTTATATGGATTTTCATGAATTGAATCTATATTCCACAGTTGAGTAGGGCAACAAAAGGAATGATAAAGGGAAGAAGAAGGTGTAATCCAACCTTAAGTGTGCATTTTGACTTGTAAGGTATGTGTAATGGATGTATGCCTTAAATATTTATGTCTGTGTATTTAAATTGTATTATGAGAAATTGGAATTAAATGAATAAATGCCTTAGATTTTTGTAATTCCATGATCACCATAGGATTTTTAATATGTGTGTGATGAAGAAGATATAAATGTGAGTGCATATTCCTCATAGGGTTGAAATTAATATGGTGTTACATATAGTTCATTATGTGTAATATGTGATGCCTTTGAAATGAATATGTAATTAATGTATTGACATGAATTGTGTTAATGGTATGAAATTTATATGCACATTGAATATGTGAAAATGAAATGTAAGGTGCAAAATCCCTTATATGGCTGAAACATGCATATGGGCTTACTATGTGCATACTTATTTAATGTGAAGTAATTTTGTGTTAAATGCATATATTGATATTGTGAAGTTATGGCATATGTGTGGTATGTAAGCAATATATGTTATGGATGTGTATGATGAGTAGGCTAAAAGGTTTAAGGCATAAAAGCATGTCTTGTATGTGTGTAAAATGGCTAAAAGTTTTAAGTTGCATAATGCTAAGTGGTTATGTGCATTTGGGGCCAAAAATGGCTATATGATGGTGCATGAAATTTAAGAGCCATAAATATGTAAATTCTATATTTAATTTGCATATGAAATGTGAACAAGCTCATTTATGAGCTAAGTTGGCTAAATGATATGTGTTCTATGTTCAGTTATTTAGTCATGAAAAATTACTTATAATCATGCTAAGGAATAAGTTAAAAGTGAAGGAAACAATATGTGTGCACTTTTAGAAAATGGACATATTATGTGTCTAAATGTTTTGTGATGATTATAAGTGCATATATATGCATGCTTCTTGAAAGTGTTGTCTATGTCATGTTTCATCATGGGAATATGATTTTTAAGAACCATAAAAGATATTCAAATGGTATACATGGACTATATAAGCAAAATAGACTAAATTAAAAAGGAAAATTCTAATAAATGCTATTAATATCCCATTCGAGTAAAACAACCTAGTCGGATAGGTTGACTTATCAACTAGGGTTATTAATAGCTACTATGATGTCTAAGGTTACTATGCTTGAGCCTTCAAGCAATTATGCAAGTGTAGCAACTAAAGGATTCAACAAAACCGCTACATGTATTTTTATACGGGTGCAGTCATTAAGGGTCTAATAGAATCACTGCACATATTTCTATGCGAGTACAGTTGTCAGATGGTTTAACAGGGCCATTGCATAAATTTTTATCCATTGACTCATGTTATGCTTAGTCTTAGACTCATGATTTATGTTGACTTATAGGTCTATATTATGCTTAGTCTTTAAACTTACTCTGGTAGATGACTTTCGGGTTATATGGAGGTCGTACTGGCTATCCACCCTCATTATCCATGGGATTTTATTTTCTTTGATATGGGTGAATTAATTACTAAAAAAGAAATATGCTTAATAAGAAAACCTTATAAAGTACAATTCTTAGAAATCATGCATTATATCATGAAATATTCATTTTCATGTATGTTTACATAATTTAGCACTTATGTTTTGCATGTACACACCCATTATTATGTTGATGTGATTTTTATTATGTTAAAGTGCTTATGAGTAAATATCTAATTACACATGAATGAAATTGATATAGCATGTCATAGTGATTACACCACTAAGCTCCTGCATAGTACATCATGTTTTCTTTGCGATGTGTGGGTTCAAGAAGAACATATTAAGCCCAAGTCTTGGTATAACAAGATTTATAAGTGAAGACTTGTATTTTGGCATATATATTTTGATATATGTATATATTAGTCATATTTTGTAATTATAGATGCACTCATATGTTGTAAAAAGAAGGAAATGGGCCTATAATAGAAAGGCATATGTTTTTAAAGTTGTAAATGTTTTGTAGCTGAATTAAAGTTGTCTTTAAATTATTTGACTTATATGATATCTCTTTCTAAGGTTGAGATCGTACTTTGTGTTGTTGTCTAATTTGGAGTGATCAGAGGATCACTAAAGTGTTGAATTGTATTTGGATAAATGTAAAAGTGTTTGTTTTCAATGCAAGTCATAGGAAAAATTTGGGATAGTGCCTTAGTACAGTTGTTATGCTGCTAAATTTTCGGCACAAGAATTCCCAAATTATTTTTCTAACTTAGTTTGGAAATTTTTTTTGTAAACTTGTATTTTCATAAATCAAGCATTTCAATAATAATAATTGTAAGCACAATTTTAATAGGTTAAGATAAGGTAGTTTGGATATTAAGCTTGTGTACACGCTCCCTATTCGGGTTAAGCGATCGGATTGGTAGAGGGTGTGACATTTAGTGGTATCAAGGCACTAGTTTAGGCGTTTGGTAACATTTGAGTGCTTTAGGATTATATACATACATCACATGATTTATCATATCGAGGCTTATGCTTATTCTTCTAGCTATAGTTAAGATGAGTTATACACCACACAATGATAAGGAAGTCGAGAGCCATGCTCTGACTATCATTAGGCAAGAGGCTCCTAGAGGAGGGTCAGTTTCTCAAAGTGATGCTGGACAAGCATTGTCAATAGCATAAGTACAACCTATTTTCCTTTGAGAGATGTTATATTTATTGAGATAGGCTATTATTGTTACACCTACAACACCTGCACTAATACCACAACTGCCATAGCCTATATCTTTAGCTCTCTAGATGACTTACCGTAAGAAGATAGAAGTTGAGGATTCTTAGGTGAGAGAGCTATAGATGCTGGTGGAGCAGAGTATTGGTTGGACAGGATAGAGAAAATCATGAAGCAACTAAAATGTTCCCTAAGGAGATAGTTATTTGTGTAACCTCTCTCTTACAAGAAGAGGTACACCAATGCTAGGGTTACAACCACAGAACACAAGGCTAAAGAAAATTTGACATGGGATTTGTTTTTAGAAGAATTCTAAAAGAACTACTTTATAGAGAGGTAATTAGGCAGTAGAAAACAAGAGTTTATGGACATAAAACAATGCCAAAAGACTATAATAGAGTATGAGAAGGATTTTGCCATGTTAAGCAGATATACCAAGGATGCGATGTAGATTGAAGTTGACAGATGTAAGAAGTTTGAGAAGGGACTCAACATTGAGATTAAGACTCAAATTGCTCCTATGAAGATTAGAGACTTCACGGCTCTCGTAGATGTTTGTTATATAGCTAAAAAATTTCAAAAAGAGAAAAAAAATTTATATAAAAAAAAGGACTTATAGCTAGGGAGTGGCTAGTGGAGCTTAGAATCAAGACAAGAAGTTTAAGGGAAGTCAGACTGGAGGCCAATCATAGCATTTTTAGAGATAGGTTTAGTCCTAGAAGTAAAGACCGAGGGCTCTGAGTAAAGGGAAGCAATAGTCATAGGTGGCTAGTGCACAAAGCTTTACAGCTAAGAGTAATCCTATACCTCAGTACCCTACATGCCATAAAAAACATAAGGGAGAATGCTAGAGAAATAAGTCAAGAGTATGCTATGGGTATGGTTCACCGGATCACTTTATCAGAGATTTTTTGCCAAGATTCAATGCTGGATAGAGATCTGCACCTGCTTCTACCAGAGGTTAGAGAGGAGACCAAGCTGACAAGAAAGATAGGATAGAGGGAACTTAAAGGACTAGATTCTAGACCAGAGCAGAGCCTAGAGCACCAGTTAGGTAGATGTTATTTAAGCCAGAGAAGAGGCAGACTCTCTAGACATCATTGCTAGTACCTTGCTTCTCTTTAACTCTTTTGCTTTGGCTTTAATAGATATAGGTTCTACACACTCATACATAAGCTCTACATGAGCATGAGATTAGGGGTTAGTTTTAAAGTATCTTGACCCAAAGATTATGGTTAGCAACCCTATAAGACAACATGTGATAGTGAACAAGGTTTACAAGGAGTGTCCCTTAATGGTATAAGGATACCAATTTTTAGCTGACCTAATAGAGTTGCCTTTTGACAAATTTGACTTGATCTTAGGTATGGATTGGCTATTTAAGTATTAAGTGATTATGGATGGCAAGTAGAAAAGGTTGTGTCTTAAAGTCGAAGATGGTGTAGAGATTACAATTGTAGGGGAAAGAATGGATTTTCTCTCTAATGTTATATCGGCTATTATAGCTAGAAGGTTGATAAGAAAAGGGTGTCATGCTTTCTTAGCTCATATGTATGATGCAAGCAGTGGAGAGTTAGATGCCAGTTTTATGGTAGTAGTGTCAGAGTATGTAGATGTTTTTCCTAGAGAGTTACCTAGTTTACCACTCAAATGAGAACTCGAGTTCAGTATTGAGGTTTTACTTAGCACTACTCCAAGGTTGATAGCTCTATATCAGATGGACCCAATAGATTTGAAGGAGTGAAAAATTTAATTACAAGAATTATTCGATAAAGGTTTTATAATATCGAGTCTATCACCATAGGGAGCACTAGTTTTATTTGTGAAAAGGAATTATGGTTCTCACAGATTGTGTGTGGATTACCGATAATTGAATAAGGTGACCATCAAGAACAAGTACCCTTTACCATGCATAGATGATTTATTTAATTAGCTTAAAGGAGCTAAGGGATTTTCTAAAATTGACTTGAGATCTAGATATTACCAATTAAGGGTTAAAGAGTCAGATGTTGCAAAGACTGCCTTTAGAATATGGTACAATCATTATGAGTTTTTGGTAATGCCATTTTGGCTTACCAATACTCTAGTAGCTTTTATGGATCTGATAAACTGTGTGTTTAGAAAATATCTTGATAAGTTCATAGTGGTTTTTATTGATGACCTCTTGGTTTATTCTAAGAGTAGAGAAGAGCATGAATAACATCGAAGGATAGTTCTTTAGATATTAAGAAAAAAAGAAGCTTTATGCCAAGCTCAACAATTGCGAGTTTTGGCCAAGTGAGGTGTCTTTCTTGGGACATATAGCTTTGGTAGATGGTATTCGAGTTAAGCCAAGTAAGATTAAAGCTATTATGTAGTCAAAACCACCTAGGAATATGATAGAGATCAGAAGTTTTCCAGGGTTGGTTGGGTATTATAGATGATTTATCAAAGGTTTCTCTTTAATTGCAGCACTTATAACTCATTTATTAAGGAAGGATGTAAAGTTTGTGTGGGATGACAAATGTCAAGAGAGCTTTAACAAGTTGAAAGCTATGTTGATAGAAGCTCTTATTATTGTATAGCTAGTGACTAAGAAGGATTTTACCATTTATAATGATGCATCTCATAATGGATTGGGGTGTGTGCTGATGTAAAAAGGCAAGGTTGTTGCCTATGCTTCGAGATAGTTAAAGCCTCATGAGAAGAACTACTTTACTTATAAACTGGAATTAGCAGCAATAGTGTTTGCTTTGAAGATTTAGAGACACTATCTCTATGGAAAGAAGTGTTATGTTTATATAGAACATAAGAGTCTAAAGTATCTTCCTACCTAGAAAGAGTTGAACTTAACATAGAGACACTAGATGGAATTGATCAAGGATTATGATTACCTGATTGATTATAGTCTAGGAAAGGCTAATATAGTGGTGGATGCTTTTAGTAGGAAGTTCATGTTAGCTATAAAGGCTATGAATGTCAGACTATAGCTAGTGGGAGATGATACTTTATTGGCAGAGATACAAGTAAAGCCTAGTTTGTTGCAACAAGTTAAGGATTCTCAAAGAGATGATCATAGGCTGATGAGTGTGATTAGTGTTATTCAAGAGGGGAAGCCCACTGAGTATGAGATAAAGAGTGATGGTTGTTTGTACTACTATGACAAGATCTATGTACCGGATGTGGAAGAGCTGAAGAAATAAATTCTACAAGAGGCTCATAGTGCTTCTTATGCTATGCATCCTAGTAGCACCAAGATGTATCAAAACTAGAAGTTATCTTATTGGTGGCTAGGTATGAAGAGAGATATATATAAATTCATGACCAAAAGCCTCACTTGTCAGCAGGTGAAGGCAAAACATCAAGTTCTATCTGGATTGCTTCATCCTATAGCAATTCTAGAATGGAAATGGAATAGGGTCACTATGGATTTTGTGGTTGTTTTATAAATGACAAAGAGCAAATGTGACTTAATTTGAGTGGTGGTAGATCGCTTGACGAAGACTACTCATTTCACACCAATTCGAATGGACTATTCTCTAGAGAAGTTAGCTGAGTTATACATTGATGAGATAGTCAGATTACATGGAGTTCCATATCTAATTGAGATCTAGGGTCTACATTGAGGCTTTAGAAGAAGCTTCATAATGCCTTGGGTACTCAATTAAGCTTTAGTATGACATTTCTTCCATAGACTGATGGACAATTAGAAAGAGTCATTTAGGTAATCTTTTGATTCTTGAGTGATTAGATAGTTAGTTATGTATAACATTATGCTTATGATAAAGCATGTTTATGAAGTACTTAAAAACATGTTAAGAGTTATGCCATCGAGTTCAAGGGTAGCTAGGATCGCTATCTATCATTGGCAGAATTTGCTTATAATAATAGCCATCAAACAAGTTTAGGAATGGCTTCTTATGAGGCATTATATGAAAGGAAGTGCACAACTCCATTATGTTGGAATGAGTTGAGTGAGATAAAGCTTATAGGACCAGACTTGATCTAGGATGCTAAAGAGAAAGTCAAAATCATTAGAGATAGATTGAAGGTAGCTTTAGATAGACAAAAGTCGTACGCTGACCTGAAGAGGAGAGATGTACAGTATAAAGTGGGAGACAAGGTGTTGCTTAAGGTTTTGCCTTGGAAAAAGGTTTTATGGTTTGGGAAGAAAAAAAAGTTAAGTTCAAGGTTTATTGGTCTATACGAGTGACAAAATGCATGGGATCGGTAGCCTACAGGCTTTTCCTTCTAAACTTCAATAGATGCATGATATCTTTCATGTGTTTATGCTAAGGAGGTACACATTAGATCTTTCACATGTTATATTGATTGAAGAAGTTGAGGTTAAACTAGATCTAATGTATGAGGAGGAACCTGTGAAGATCTTGGCAATATAAGTGAAGGAACTTTAAAAAAAGTCTGTGTCTTTAGTGAAAGTACTTTAGAGACATCATGGCATGAAAGAAGCCACCTGTAAGATAAAAGATCAGATGAGGGAGCAGTATCCTTATTTGTTTGAACCAATTAATTTTGTGGACAAAATTTCTTTTAAGAGGGGAAGAAATGTAATGCCAAAAAAATCTCAATTTTTATGGATAGTACTTTCTCGGGATGAAAAGAGCTCTCAAGACTCGGGGTGCATTAAAGTTATTGAATGAAAGTATTAGTCAGAAAATAACTTTGGCCAAAGTTTGAAATCAATTAGAGTTCATTTGATTAGTTAAAAACATTAAGAAATTTTTTACGACACTGTCTTGAGAATAGTGACCAAGGCAAAGCTAAACCGCAAATAATTTTTAAAGTTGCTCATAAAATTATGAAACTTATATAACCTAATACTCAAAAATTCCAACGAGTGCAATGACATTAGAATTAAAATTTTTAGAGCTTGGGAAGTATTTTTACTAAAATTGAGTTTCATAAAAATTGGCTTTTTAATTCGATTTTTTTGCAAATTTTGAGCTACTATTTTTAGAGACTTATAGGGATTAATTTATTTAATTTTTGAAAGAAAAATTAGAGGAAAAGAGGGTTGGTTTGATTTTTAAAAGAATAAAAAAGGGGAGAAAGAATTATTTTTCTACCAAATTCCTACACCTATATAAGTCAAAATTCTCTTATTTTGTCAACTAATGAATAGTAAAATCACTCCCTTCTCCTCTTTGCTATTCCAGCTAATGCCATCCCCTCTATCCCTTATTTCTTGATTTTTATTTCTCCCACAATA
>CANXYI010038628.1:0-14929 GCA_948208565.1 Hura crepitans
TGGTGTATGGGATAGGTAGAGGGCATTATAGAGTGAATAAAAGTTAGAAAAATAAGGACCGTTGGATGAGAAAAAAGTGATATCTTGATCATTAACCAAGAGATCTATAAAAGGTCAAACTTATGCTTTATCAACATGTAAATAGTAACTTTCCTCTTCCTCTTTTCTTCTTAAACCTGATGCCCTCTTTTATCTCTTCCCCCCTCCATTTTTCTTTTTTCAATCTTCAATCTCCCACTAAAATCACCTATTAAACCATGATTAGAGTTAAGGATAAGGGAGTTAGAGTGGAAATCCCTTGAGATAATGCTTTAACCAAAAGAATTTTGAGTTTGAGGTTTAGGGTGAATAATGACTCGAGATATAAAAGGTAAGTTATCTTGGCTTCTTTCAATTTTCTAAGGTTCTATGAGTGCCCAAGATCACTTATGTAAAGTTAGATTTGAGTTTGGATGTGTATATATGTTTATATGAATTTTTGTTTATAATGGGTTGTATGTTGTGTAGTGAAAGAAGCCTTAAGTAAATCTAAGGACAAATAAAAGGTGTAAAGGATTCCTTGGTGTTCAAAAGACTCAATTTTGTTTGTGTAATCAATGTAGCATATTGATTTTGTATGTGTGCTTGAGTTAAAATGTGTTAAAGTGTATGTAATTGATATGTTTAGTATGTTAAATGGTGTAATCTTATAACGGTTGGTGATATGATGCTATAAATAAGTTTATAAGCATGTTAATATGACTAAAATATGATGTTAAGGTAGAAAATGTTAGTTGGCCAAAAATCACATAAAGCCTATGTATGGCTTATGATTGTGATAATGAGTTTGTTATGTGATAAATGTGTTAATTGATAACAAAGTGTATGATATTGATTTATTTAATGGTTTTATCATGAGATGGCTTGATGGGCATCTTAAGCCATATTAATTATGTAAGATGCTTATGATAAAGTAAGGTTGAATAAACTTGGGAAATGTCTAATGGTATAAGATTGGTTAGAAATTACATAATCAAAAGGCATGATAGAATGAATAATGGATGTTTGGCATGCTTGGTTGAAACTCTCCTATTTAATGAATGAGTTAAAATGATATAAATGAAGATGAATTAATATTTTGTGTTAGTGTTATGATAATAATGAGCCATGTGATTAAATTGTGTGAAAAATAGATTATAAATGGTTTATATGAATTAAAGAAAAGTGTGCATGACAATTATGTATGTTATGGTAATATGTGATTATGATTTGATGATAATGGTCATATATGATACCATTGATGTTATTACATGATGAGAATTGTGGTTACAATTAAGGATGAGGTATAAACATAATGATGATACAATATGTGAAGCCAAATGGCCTATGTTGAGATAGTGAATACCTTAAGTATTCACAAAGGAAATTAATGTGATAATGGCATGATATATCATGATATGTATGTAAAGAATTTTAAATGACATAATATAATAAGCATGTTGTATGAAAGGGTTTATGTATGACATGATGCTAATTGTCTATTTAAGTTCTGTAATATAGCATAATGGTAATAACATGATAAAATGACTTTTGTTACCCTCTATAGTCATTTGTTGGCAAAAGGACTTGTAAAACTCATAAAGAGCTATTCTAATAAGGTGAAACATAATTAAGGATAGTGAGGACCTATATAAGTTGACAACCTAGCTTGGATAAGTTTACTGATCAACGAAGGAGATTAGTAGCTACTAGGGCACTTCGGTGCTTATTTTAGGCCTATAGGTCAATGTATTTTTTTATAGGCTTTTATTTGATATCAAACTTATGGGTTAATGAACTAAACCATCAAGTCCATGTACTAGACTTTCGAGTCAATGTATTAGACCTTCGAGTCAATATATTATACCTTTATGCTTAATGCTAGACCTTTATGACCAATGTATCAAACCATCGAGTCAATGCTAAACCTTTGTGGTCAACGATTCTTGTTATCCACTTTTAGGAGTATGTCTTGTGTATATGGGAAAGATTAATAAGTATTACATAACTTAACAAAATTTTAACCTAAAATTAATATGAGAATATGTATGCTATCATGGTGGTTTGTTTAAGAATAAGTAATGCATGATATACTAATTGTTTTAATACACACTTATTTTATATCATAGTGCACACAGTATGAGTTAGTTTTGCATATTGATTTTGTTGAATGCATGTGCATGTGCATGAGTTTGTATATGCTACATTGAATACACCACTAAGTATTATGCTTAGCACATTATTGTTTTTGCGATACATAGGTTAAAGTACATATAAAGCTTAAAGCCTCTATACAGTGTAGATCAACATATAACACATTTTGGTATTTTGATTTACTTTATATAAATAATGGGATGTCATGAATATAGTGCACTCATATGTTGTACAAAGGGAATTGGGCTTAGACTAGTTTTAAATTGTTTTGTAAATCTTATCAGAACTTAATTACTTTTGTAATATGTTTTTCTAAACTCCTATTATATTGGATTTCTTTACCTTTATAATATTAAATGTATGCATCATGAGTACGCTATGTTAAGATATTAAGATGGATCAAGGGGATCTAGTTAGAGTGAATGTATGTTAAATTAATTATTAGAAGTGTTTTCAAACTTGCAAGTTACTATTCAATTTTAAGATAATAACTTGGTAAAGTCATTATATTGTAGAATTTTTGACATGATTCCTAAATTGTTTTTAAACTCTAAAGAGCTTTAAATTAAGTCAAGATTTTGAAAGTTTATAGATGTTCAAATGCTTTCAAATAGGTTTTTAATTTATATAGGTTTTAAATAAGGATAGTTCGGATATCATTTAAGTGTCGCTTCTCATTTGGGTCTGGTGATCAGATCAGATGAGGGGTGTTATAGTATGCTATCTACTACTTGAGTATGAAACCACTTCCTTATAAGCCAAAATACTTAAAGGATTAGAAATAGGTCTTGGAATGATATGGTTTTCAAAAAAAGTTTACCATTACTTTTAATCCTACAAAGTTGAAGCAGTGGCAAGGAATGATCCTTTTGATTATCTAGAAATGACACCTTCCTTGGTAGGAAAGATGGGTAAATAGATCCTTTGGCTTAAGGAGTTAGACACCTCTTATATTAAAAGATGGCCATTAAAGGTTGGGCAGTGGCCAATTTTCCAGTAAAATAGCCAATTGATAGTGATGAAGTTGAGTTTGAGTTTCCTAATGAACATTTAGGGGCAATCTTTTAAAAATGATGGAAAATGTATTTTGATAGTGTAGTTAACCAAAAGGGAGTAGGCGTAAAAGTTCTAATTATAACCCCTAAAGGACAATAGATATTCTTAATAAGAAAATTAAAATTTCTAACAACTAATAATATATTAGAATATGAAGCATGCATTTATGGTTTGGAGTCTTTATACATACTAGGCAAAGACCAGAGATGTGTATAAAGATTTTATACTAGTGATACAACAAGTGAATGGTAATTGGGATGCTAAAGATGAAAACCTCACCCATTACATATGGGTTGCGACAAACATGGCATAGGGATTTGACAGATGCACCTTTTAGCATATTCCTCAGGAATAGAATTAGGTGGCTGATACTTTGGCTATATTGATGTCAGTAATTGAATTTTCAAAGTGGTTATTGATGAAACTCATGTATTTCACTAAGTGAAAGTATCCATTCTACACGGGTATACTTAGAAGGGTAGAAATGGAAGTGAAAGATGGCTTACCTTAGTTTCATGACATTCAAAGATACTTGGAAAAAGGAGAATACCATTAAAATGCTATTGAAAAAGATAAAAATGCTCTATGCAATCTACCAACATGGTTTGCTAACTTTCAAGGAATGATGTACATAAGGTATCATAATGGTATCTAGTTTAAATGTGTCGATGAAATTGAAGCTTAAAAGCTAATGATTAAAGTGTGTGAAGGTCTGTGTGGACTACATATGAGTGTAAAGAACCCTATAAGAAAGATTATAAGGTTGGGATATTATTGGTTAACTATAGATGCTGATTGCAATGACTTTGTTAAAAAAATGCCACTAATGTTAAATATATGCCAATTTGAGACATTTGTTACCATTAGAACTCACAAGTTTATCTTCATTATGGCCATTTTTAGCTTGGGGTATTGACATTATTAGAGAGATAAGGTTGTCTACCATCAAAGGCCATAGATACATTGTTATAGCAATTGATTACTTTTAAAAGTGGGTTGAAGCAGAATCTTTCAATAAATTAGGGGAAAAATAGATAGGTATATTTATTGAAAGAAATCTTATTTGTCTATATGGACTACCATATATATAGTTTAAGGTAATAGAGTACAATTCCAAGGTGAAACTAGACAACATTTAAAGAGTATGGGATAAAGCATCATATGTCTTTTTCTTATAGACTGTAAGTAAATGGGGTAGTAGAAGCAACCAATAACAATGCTAAGAAGATTGTAAAAAATGACTATCACTTTCAAAGATTGGGTGGAGATATTGCCTTTTACATTTTAGAGTTATAAAATAACAGTTATAACTTTAATAAGAGCCACACCTTACTCATTGGTATATGGGATAGAAGTAGTTTTACTAGTTGAGATAGAAGTCCCATTCTTAAGGATGGTTTTAGAAGTAGAGATACAAAAATTTGAGTGGGTTTGTATGAGATATGAATAATTGGTGCTAATTGATGAGAAGTGAATGGATTCTTTATACCATATATAGTCATATAAAAAAAGATTAACTTAAATGTACAACAAGAAGGTAAAGCCAAGTATATTAATGGAAGGTGATCTTGTGCTATAGTAGACAAAGCCATTACGAATAGACCCCTGATGAAAATTAAGCCCAATTGGGAAGGCCCATATCTTGTTAAGAAGCTACTAAGGCATAATGGTGTTAAAATATTAGATTTAAAAGGAAATGGGCTTTTAGAATCTATAAACTTGAATAGGCTCAAAAAGTTCTTCTGTTAAAAAAAAAGTCTACTAAGTTAAAAACCCAAAGAGGGTGGCTTAGGCAAAAATTAAGGCACGTTAATGAGATAAAAACCTATAAGCAAGTGCTTTATGTAAAAATTAAGGGAAATTGAGAGAGAATATTCAACTAAGAAAACTTGCAAAGGATTGGTTGATAACAGTAGTGTTATTGAGGATAATTAATAAGCTAAGATTAAATGAGACATATTCTAATGGAAAATTTTTAGTAGTAATCATCATTTTGCAAATTATCATCTAGAGAAAAATTTCATACAAATTTGTAAATTCTATGTCAAGTACAAAAGTTTTTCTCAAATGTAGATGATGTAGTTTTGTGCTTTCTCTTCATTAAAGATTTTTATTTTCTCTTGGAGCACTTGTAATCCAATTGTTCTAATTTTCATTTGTACTCACATTAATAGTCTTAGAATCATGTACATTCCTCAATAAAGAATAACATCCCTGTAAGTTATGGAAGGAATATAAGAAATGGCAAGTTAGGACTCCACCTTGAAAGCTCAATGGTTCTAAAGGAATCTTTTCTTCAATCCAACTTGCCACTGAATTTAGAAAGGAATGTAGAAAGTTACATGTTTAGGCCAATTAGTAGAGCACATCCTATATGACAAGACAAAGTGAAATGAGAAATTTTCCACTAAGGACATATCCAACCGAATTCTCAAGCAATGGTACCTCAAAGCCACATAACCAACTCATATTTAGATGTGAATTTTCTTTCTACTCATCTATCACAATGATGATTTGGCAAATAGAAGATCTAAAGGCTTTAAAGAGATTTAGCAAATAATCTAAGTTTCTCTTGCAATCATATCTAAAGAAAAAAAATAAAGCTTTAAGGAAAGAAAATCCATGTATGGACCACCTAAGCAAAAATTAGGTAAACCCCTTAGTGTGAAAATCCTCACAGGCACACTAGGCAAATGTTAGGGTAAAAATAAATCCATTAATGTGAGAACTTTCATTGGTTAGGGTAAAATAAACCCACTAGTTTGAAAGCCTTTATGAGTGCACCAGGTAAAAGTTAGGGTACAATTAAACTCGCTAGTATGAAAACCACTAGGGGTACAATAGGTAAAAGAAGAAGAAGAAGAAAGAAAGACATCATACTTGAAGAAGAAGTGGGCATCGCAACATGGATTTAAAATTTTGTGTCTTAAAAGCATCCAACCCATAATAGTTAAAGCCAAAATAAGGTAAAATTGGTTTCCTCCAAGAAAAATCCCACCCAGTGTTTAAAACATCTTGTAAACATAGGATGTATCATCTTTTATTAATATCAAATAATTTCTTAGGATGCTCAATAATATGCACTTAGCCTATTCCTTAGATGTTGGAGCAAGTTGATTAATAAATTTTAGAATAAATTCCAAAGAGATAGGGCCAACCCTAAAAATAAGCTTATAAACTATTGAAAGTGATATTCCTAGAGCTTTTACTACATCATAAGGAAGCTGATCCCCACAAATAGTAATGCCAATAGGAGCATTAATAAAAATATCAAAAGCCATGATTGCAACAAAGTCATCTATTGATAGGGGTAATCTCTTAATGGTTAAAGTTAAAGACATTGAAATCTATTTTTACTTTATTGAGGAACCTAATAGTAGAAAAGAAAGTTAAAATTAGAGAATACCAAGATTCCTTAGATTGAGAATTTGAGACAACTCAAGAAAAGAGGAACTCATGGTTGAATGTTCACAAAATAAGTCCAAGGGATGGCTATTTATAGGCTTAAACCAACTTAATCCTAGTCTTAGAAGGATATGCTCATCTAAAACATGCATCAAAGTTTAGATGGATCTAATTTCTAGTATTTCAAAGTCAAAGTTTACATATATCTTTTTCATGAGTAGCATCACACAAATCAACTTCTGAGATAGTCTGGTATGACTTCATAAAAGACATTCCTTGGCAGGGGCTATTCTTACTTCTTTCTCTTACTTTTGAAAGTATCAAAAACCATTTGATTGGCCTTCTTTAAGGTCATCACATCTTCCTCCTTAAAATTTGTAGATTGGAGGGATCTATTCATAAATTCGAATTTTCTTTTCACTTTATTCATACATGCATATTTTTGGATATTACTTGAACAAGTGTTACAGGACAATTCTTTGAAAAAGCTTGAGCCCTACTGATCATTATTTAAAGGACAATTCACTGCCTAGAGAGGTCAAATCAATTCACCACTACCTAGAGGGGTGACACACAATTCATCACTACTTAGAGAGGTTAAACTTAATTCACTGCCTGGAGAGGTAAAACTCAAGTCATTGCCTAGAAAAGCCATCACTCAAATTCAGAATCACTGCTTAAAGAGGTTAAACTCAACATTTGAGGTGTAAGGCAAAATTGTCATATAGGTAAGTATTTATTACTTAATGTGTTACTTTTGATATGTATTACTTTACTTATGTGTCATAACACACACTAAAGTAGGGCTAACTATAAGCACCCTATTTTGAGCCAATAATGATAACTAGAGATGGGCCTAAATAGTAAGATGGAAAAGAGAAAAATTGAAGTCTGGATAGACTAACATGATAGCAAGTCTGTAAGGACCTGATATCATGAAGTCCATATAGACTAAGAAATAGCTAGCCCAAAAGAAATAAGCCCATGTCCCATAGTTTGAATTGACTTCTAAGGCTTTAGGTCTGCTTGTACCTTAGTTCTATAATGAGGTCTGTACAAATTTGTTTCAAAAAAATCTATTAGAATTTTATACTTTTTTATATGGTCTAATTACTTCCATTTTGATAAAATTCCATTCAAATGGCCAATTTAGCCTTACCTATAAATAGTCTTCTTATCCACTCTAAAAGGGAAAGAGGCAAGATGTAACAAAACTCTACCAAAATTGCATTAAAAAGCCTTTAATAAAGATTTTTTTCCTTTTCATCTTAATTTGTTTAAAGCCTTTTGCTAAATATGAGGCCTTAATTTATCATTGTCATTTTATTTTATCTTGTTAATTAACTTAACCAGTATATGGAGAGATTGTTAATAATCCTCACATTAGTATAGGAGTAGGTTAACATGCATCAGACATTTTATTTTAATGTTTTAAATCATCTGTATATCAACATGATCTTTTTAGCTATTCTACTCAGCATGCATAGTCCTTACGAACCTACTTTTACAAGTATCCATGTCTATGCATACCTACTAAGAGATGTATTATGTTATATTTAATAATAGAATGATGTTACATGATTATATCTCATTTCTTAGATAATTTTTCAATGATTCCTTATTAAGAAATAATGTGTGTTTCATTTATAAGTATAATTATTATATCTTATTTCTTCATAATAATTTCAAAATTGTTATATTGTATTGATTCTCACTTTTAACCTGTGTATTTATATATTCAAGTTTACGGTTGCTTGAGAAAGTCCTTATGGACCTTTTGTCAAAAAGATTTAAGTTCGCACAAACCTTTTCTATCTTTCTTTCCTCATTGTATTTGGTTCGTACAAAAATTTATGTTCAAAAAAAAGTATTCTATTTTAATCTTAGTACTTAATTGTTCACTGATTGATCTATTATTTAGTTTTTAAAGTAGACATTATTTTATATGTATGCCATGTAAATGATGATAAATCTATTATAAGGTCCTTATAGACCATTGTTATTATTATTAACCATTCTATGTTGAGATGTGCAAGTTTTAATCATTCATGTGGAAAGAGAGGTCCATATGGACCCATTCTATAGAAAGTAAGAAGTCCACATGAATCAATAGCAGAGGTTTAGTCAAGACTACCTGGATTTGATATCATTCCAAATGAGTGGATTTCAGTCTTTCATATTCTTAGTTGTTTCTTTCCTTATTTTTTATTTTCATTTAAGGACTCTTTTGCTATTTTTGGGTTGTAATAGATGGTTAATTTAATTTTTATGTTACATAAAAGCCAAGTCTCACATCAAATAATTTTTACATAATTAATTAGAGTTTTCTTCTAATAAAATAGTTTTGATTTTCATTAACAAAACTCACAAAATAAAAATGTATTTTAATAAAGGCCAATCTCCAAGAAATGGAAGTTAGGCAATTATTACCAATTCCTATGGAATTATAGATAATTTTTAGGTTACCAAATAATTAATGAATGACAGATGTATATATATATTTTTCAGATATTTTTTATTTTGTTAATAATGTACTCTTTTAAATTACCATTCTTGTGTGTAAATATGATATGATTGTTTTAAATTATGCTGCTTGCTTGCGTGATATGGGACTACTAAACATATTAGAATGTAAAAAGAGGTGTATTATAAAGACATAAATAAGATATGATTTCGGACCCTATCTGGGTAAAAGATTAGTAGGTCATAATATTGAGCCATATGGTGACTCCATCATAATTGCCTCATCCCACTCATAGCTAGTAATGCAAGCAATTTAAGTTTATTGTACAGGTTATGTTTAAGAAGGTATATTAATGATTGGTTGGCTATTTTAAAGATCAAATCAACACATGTTGTTGAACAATTGTATATAGATGTAAGAACAACAACAAAATTATATATGGCTTTCTAAAATAAAGAATCTGAAGTTTATAAGATTAATAAGGACATTAGAACAAAAGAAAATATCCAACTTCAAGATCCATTTAGAATTGAGATTGGATTAGATAAAATAGATGGGGATAGGGTTGCTATTGAATAAGATGAAAAGGAAGAGCTATAAGGATTGGATGGCATTAAGAAAGATAATAATGAAGAATTTGAAGATGATATTGAAATTGAGGATGATGATGAAATACACCATGAAAAGAAGATAGATACTGAATAGATATATTTTGTTAATATTTTCTATTTACATTTTAATATTTATTTGTGATGTAATTATATTTGTAATGCAAACTAATCAAATTATATATGTAATATATGCACGTATTAAGTTGTTTGATTTTTCTTTATATTGTATTTCTAAATTATAAGGGAGTTATTTAATTTCCTTTATGTATGTATTAGATTTAATTATGCATGAATTATTATATTTCACTAATGTTTATGAAAGGTATGTGTAAGGATTTGAATGAGGTTACCTAGTTAGAAAACGTAACGGTTATTTTAGGTTATCATAGTTTAGTTTGCCATTAGACTAATGGCTTTAGTCCCTTGATCTTTTTAGTCAAATATTTTACCTCATGATTCACTAGCAATAAAAAATTCTACACTAGATGAAGCTTCAAGTTTATCTTGTCCACCAACTCTCTCAATTTTTCCCACTAACTAATGTGATTAGATTTTTAATAGAGCCATTATGTACTACTCTGCATATTATAAGGAATAATACTGTGGCTGATGATGTTACTCATGGTGATAATTGTTAGTAGATTAAAATCACTGTGAAAAAGGGGCTATGAGTGTATTAATAGTTTTTCTTCTTTTTATTCATATTATTCTTAACTTTAAAATTTTGTTTTAATTGTCATTTTTAGCCTATTTCCATCTTCCAAATGTTCAAAAATAAGATAGTTTCCCAAAAGCTTAATCCCAATGGCATTTAGAGAGTGGTATTAAAAGAAATCAAGGAATTTTATTAAAATAAGTTTAAAAGAAAGTTTTATTATTATAATCAATTATATACAAGTTAACTTTCACATTCTTAAGATGTAATTTTTTTTAAGAATGATACGGAGACAAATGATCAATTATGAGCATGACAACTAATTACATGTGATGCAATTTCAAAAGTATTTTTATTAAGATGCTTTGATTAAAGAGTCAATTAATATAACATAGGCTATTAAGGCTAGAGGTTATTATAAGGATTTTGTTTACCATGCAAAAATAAATGGTGAGTAGGCCCCAAATATTCTAGAACAAGTATGGAAGAAACTAAAATTGATTAGGAACCTCCCTAAATGTGTCAAAGTATTAACTTAAAAATCCAAGAACTATTGCCTTGGACCTAAGAGAGGTGTACATGGGTCTTACATTTGTGGTTCCATCACTATCAATGAGCATATGGAAAGACTTATAAGTAAACTAATTGATAATGCAATAGTATATAGATGGGTCGACTACCTACTATTGTGAAGGGACTTTTATACGCATACACAATCAATCATGATGACCATACTTATATTGATTAGCTTTCTCATGATGTGCATGTAAGTATAATATTCATCAATACATTTCATCCATATTAAATAGAACACTTAAAGCCTTTAATTGTCTAAAATCAAATTCAAATAATTTTCCATTAATTAATTTTTTATCTTATTAGGAACAACTATTTTTCAATAGGGTTAGCTTTAACAGCTATATGAGTAGCAGGAATCAATGGAGTTAGTTAATGAGACTAAGCTATATTATGGGGTTGCAAAGGATAAAAAATGAGAAAAATGTATAGACTTGGCTCTTATACAGTAGAGATATATAGACATAAGTGCCATCCATTGCCTATTTTTGAGTTAGAGGAATTTACATCTACATTAAATGTGTCGCATCATACCATAAGATAATGCCTAACAAAGGATAAAGTGTAGCAGATCATGACTTAGACTATTATGGCTATGTCTATGGGCACATAGCTTCATTTACCTAGCATATATACCCCTCATGTTGTCCTAAAAGGTGGTAATTTTTATAAGAATTCAAGTCCATATGCTTTGGACCCTTTAATCCTTCCAATAATAATTAGCCATGACATTACTCCCACTAATCCTAATCTCCATCCTCTATCACAGTAAAAGATTGAATATTTTGACAACTATTTTATGTTAATTAGTATTTTGTTTTAATATTTTAGTATTTTATACATATGTTTATTGTTTAATGTTTGATAGTATGGTACTAGAGGTTGAATTTATGAGATTTAAGCTCCAAATATGGGTTTATTTGTCATTTGGATTAAAATATTAAAAGGTTTTTGGCATTTTATCAATTTAACAGCATATTCTGGAAAAAGTAGGGAAGTTTTTTTTATTAAATTAAAAATAAACACATATTCATGATTGCTTATTCGTTGCTAATATTTCAAATTTTTATAAAATTGAAAAAAGATTTTCAATTTTTAAATGTATTGATAAGTTTTGGGACTACTATTATGTCTTTAATATTTTATACTTTATATATAAGTGGAAATAAGAATTACAATTTTTAAATGTAACAATGAATTTTGTGACAACTTTTCCATTGCTAACATTTTTAAATTCATTTATAATTGGCAATATATATTATAATTTCTTATATTTAGTTATTACTTTTATTACCACATTGTTATTGCTAAAATTTTTACATATTATCTTTGCTATTGAAAATTTCACAAATATTGCTATGCAAAGTACATATTATGGCAACAAATTTTTTAATCACTAATTTTAAAGACTATTTTATTAGTTGCTAATGTTTCGCAATATGTTTGTGCAAGACCGATTTCACGTGGTCACGGAGTACTAGCAAATAATATTTAGCAACTGATTTTGCATTTTTTGCGACAACATGGCTATCACGTATATGTTAATTTTTTATAGTGTTTGGGTCAATCTTACCTGACTCTTACTTTGTTGAGTTGGGTCTTAGTCATGTTACACACCTTTTTCAAGTGGATTCAAGTTAGATTCTTGAATCAAGGTAAAACAATTGGCTGGTCTAATAAGAAACATTTGATTAAATTAAAATATTTTTCTATTTAGAAATAAAATAAGATATGCACTAGTATTTTTTTCTTACAAAATTTAAATTTAATAACTTAAGCATCTTCAATAGAATATAACACTATTTTTTTGAATATGGCTTTTATAAATATAAAGGAAAAGAAATAAAAAAATATATATTAAAATATATGATACTTAAAGGTAGGACTTTCATTTTTCAAAGTCTTAATTTTAAGACTTCTTTTCT
Source organism: Hura crepitans (assembly GCA_948208565.1). Lineage (NCBI taxonomy): Eukaryota > Viridiplantae > Streptophyta > Magnoliopsida > Malpighiales > Euphorbiaceae > Hura > Hura crepitans. The sequence continues at coordinate 12,865 of CANXYI010038628.1, forward strand.
TTTTTTCAAATCTATCAAAAATAAAAAGACTTTTTTCTTTTTAGAATTAAAAAATAAACCTTATCTGAAGTATAAGGTATTAACAAAATGTGATTTACTTTAGAACTCGAGAATAAAATCCAAAACATTTTATATCTTACAACTTAAAATATAAGATGAATCATTAGTTTTACATAAGATTACATTAATAATTTGAAATATATATACCCACATATATAATGTTTATTTTGAGAAATTCTAAAAATATTTTTTTAGTTCATTTATCTTTTATGGAATATTTTTAAAATATGTGTTTTTTTAAATATTTACTAAATCAATGTATTTTAAAGAAGTATTGTTAGATGTGGATTTTTTTTAAAAGCTAAAAATAATAATTTTAAATTTCCTAGGTTTAAATTACTTTGGATTAAAAAAAATTAATAATTAAAAAGAGTTATATTGGCTTTAAAGCTAAAAGTACTTAGCCATGTGGCTAGTTGTGATTCTCTTGTTTCTTGCTCTCGAATAAAGCCTTTTAACCATGCATGTCAATATTTTCACTTAGGCATAATTATTTTAACCACTTTTTAGAAGACAAGGCTTTGGCATTCGGATATTGTGAGAAACTAACATGTGGTAAAACAATTTAGATTTTCTAATACTAAAATTGTTATTTTTGAGCTTTAATGCATTTTTATACCTCCTTAGCTTTAACACATTATCTGTATTAATTTGCAAAACTTGAGGTTTCAACTTTAGATTTGTTTAGGGAATATAACCCAAACTGCTAAGTTTAAAGTCCTCTGAGCTAGGTATATTTTCATAACTTATTTCTAGCTATTTTTTGTTTAAAGATGTTTTGTTCAAGTTAATAATTAGTTAGGTAATCTATATGTAAGTCAGTTTAATGATAATTTTGTAGGAAAATATTGAGAATTTTCTTATAATTTGTATGATATATTTTTGTAGTATTTAATATATTATCTTTTGTTAGTTATACGAAGATGTTTTATTATTTTTAAGATATTTTTATAATATTTTATAAGATATTGTATGATAATTTTATAGAAAAAAAATGTTTGAGAAATCTGTAGTATTTTGTATTATATTTATTTTGTGAGATTTATAAAGATATTATATTTTTTTATTTTTTATAGCATTTTGTAAAATGTTGTATATTATTTTTTAGGAATTTTTTTTTAATTTGTAGTTTTTGTATGATATATTTCTATACTATTCTGTAGTATATTTATTTGTGAGTTTTGTGATGAATATTATATATTTTATGATATGTAGTATTCTATTAAATATTGCATGATCATTTTATAGGAAAAAATGTTTGAGAAATTTGTAGTAATTTGTGTAATATATTTTTGTAGTATCATAAACATTATAAAAATGCAAAGTAATATGTTAAGCTATCCTTATAAATGCTCCCTATCAAATCCATTTCACTATTGTTCTTAGATATAAAGATGCATGCAATGTTAGTGCTTAATAATTACGTGCATGATAATTAGCACTACAACTATGAAAAATTCCCATGATCTAATTTTTAAACTCTTACTTCTTTAAATTAGTAAACTTCATAGTGCAATTATGGAAAATTCTAAAACTTCACACCTTTAGCATATTCTTTATTGCTTTAATCTCACTTTTACTTAAATTAATCTAAAAAATAGGAAAATTAACTAATATCAATAGAAAATCAATTTTAAATTCAAAACTAATCAAAATATATAGACAATAAGTAAATATAAGCTAAAAAAAAGTAAAAGGCTAAAAATACTATAAAAATATTTTCCCTAAGAAATAATAAAATTAAAATTTGAACCCATCTTGTTAGGCTGTGCACTTTTAAAAAAACTACATGTTGCCATCCATTTTTTTTTATTGAAGAGGGTTTTTACCTTTTGAGTGGATGGAATAAGGGAGAGACAAAGAAAAGAGAGAGTGCAAAATATTTTCTTTAAATACAAGTGTTAATAAATTTTTATAGAAATAAGTTTATTATTTTGTTAATATTTTTTTATTTTAGGATTTAATGTATATGTAAATAATGATTTAAGTATTCAATATAACATAA
>CANXYI010038649.1:0-10746 GCA_948208565.1 Hura crepitans
ACCCTAAGTTAACTGGTCAACCCATTAGTGGATGTCTAATGGCCAAGTAGCTCAATTTAACTTTATTTATTAGCCAAAGTTACTCTTAAAATATTTGAGCCTTAAAAATAGATAGATAAAAAATTTATCTTATGCTTTAAAAATTTATTCAAACTGGTGTAGCCACTTTTTGGCTTTACTGGGTAAAATTCAGAAATAATTTTTATAATGGCATTTCCACTTTAAAACTTAATACTTTCTGGTCCTGTGACATTCTTGGTTCATGTAGAGGTCAACTGCACTGTTATAGGTCATTACGACCACTTTTGAAGGTCAATTTTTTGGGACTATTCTAAGTCCGATTTCATTCCAATTTTCACTATTCTTTTTAAGATTTTATTAGGCACTAGGCAAATTATAATAGGTTCAAGTCCATGGCCAAAGTTTAGGCACAACTGCCATTGAAACTGGGCCAATTCCATGGCCAAAATCTAGGCAATAAACCCACTACCACTAGGCCAAATCCATGGCCAACTGTAAATCAATACTAGCCTCTTAGAGGCACAATGAAGGTTCACTAGTTGGTTCATTTAAGGTCACTTTTAAGTCACTATTCTAATCTTTAATTATACATTTTAAAGTAAAACTTTCTTAGCCCTTTTAAGGCACCTTTTGAGGATACATTGTTATGCTAATGTGTCATATTTATCATTTAAAACTCATACTCATTATTAACCAAATTCATAGTCAACATAATGCACATACTAAATGTTTTTAGGAACTATATTACAAGCCATGTCAGTAACATCAACTCTTAGTTACCCTCAGTCATAACCTAACACTTAATAAGGCAATTCATCTTAGAAGTGCCTCTATAAAAGGAAATACCACTTAGTCAAACCCACAACAATTTATGCCCCTCTATCTATCCCTAAGGACACTCTCTTTGTGGTGGTCTTTATTACCACATTGGAGACATTCTTCTTACTTGCTTCCTTTACACTATTCCTAGTGTCTATTTTAAGAAAACCACACATAGGTAATCCACTCTTGGTACCCTCTCTAGAAGTAGGATTTGGACTAAAACCTTGCCTGTAAGTAACACTTTTTCCTTGTCTTACCAATTTGGTACTGCACTGGGTTATCCCATAATACTTTACCTCTTTCTCTAAAAAAGGTCTTTCTTTACTAGTGCCATTTCTTTCTGCCACATGCAATTAGCATTGACACTGCCAACTCCCTCTTGAGGTTTAACTATTTGTATCCTTAATTTTACATTTAGTCTTATAAGGAATCTTTTATATTCTGTATATGTGTCATTGAAAGTAATTTTCTTAACATACTTTAAAAGTTTGGTAAAATCCTTTCATGTACTACTTTTCATTATACCCGGACAGGGTTCCTCCTACTTGTTATCAGTTAGTCACTCCTCACTCTAGCTGCTAAGCATCATAATTGGGTTTAAATACTGATATATGACCTGCACTCTATATACTATGGTTGTTAACTCACTTGATTCTGTAGCCCTTCTTTAGCCAACTGAACTAGCCATTTCTATAATACAGAAGACTTTTTTTTCTTAGCCTCGAAGATCGTATTAGTTTAAAGGAATTAAAACTTACCCTTTAGATGTCTATGTACATTGCCAAGGAATATTAAACCTTTGCTCTGATACCACTAAATGTGACACCCCCTATTGGATTCCCAAAGAAACCCAATCAGTAGTACACTTCCTGCCAGGTCACCCATCGTAAAATTTCACCAGTGGTCATTATTTAACTTCTACCAACTTCTATCTAAATCAGACAATCTAACTCCAAAACCATCTTTGTCAATGCTTGTGGTCAATTTAGGTTGGAGACAACCTTACCTAGTCAATACAAAGGAAAACTAATCATATATAGGTAATTACCTAAAAATTCAACAATATTACAGTTGCCCGGATCCTATCACAAAATTTAAATAGACCTCTTAAACACTTCTATAGACCATTCACAACACATAGACCTATTTGGCCCCTCAATGTCAACCAATCATCATCATCTAGCATATAACAACTCAGGCCTCAGGTTATAGATAAAACTATACATAAATATAGAGCCTCAGGCTCGCACCAACATTAGCATCATAGATACAAATTTATTCACCATGGAAAATGCATAAAAATATTAAATTTACATTAGTAAGCCTCAATCACTTAATTACATTACATTCTTGAAGCTCAAATACATTTTCCTACCCATATCCCACCTAGGTACATGGATAACTAAATGTACATCAATTTAGCCAAAATCTTCACCTGTATTCTCTAAACCACTGTCATCATGCTTTACGAGGCAAGTCCTATTATTGTGTACCTACGCACCAAAATTGGTATGCTGAGTATACGAGATACTCAATGGTGAATTTAAGGCAATTTAAGTATGGTGTAAGCTTATTTCTTACTTATGTAGTCAAAAATGTAATTTTTACTCCATTAAATAATTTAAATGTTCACTAGGGTGCCAAATTACTAAATTACCCCTAAGGTATTTGTCAAGTCTTGAAATAACATTTTTGGCTCAATTTAAATCAATTAAAGTGAAGACTGACACTTACTCTAAGGAATTTTGGAAAAATTGCATAATCTATATCAAAAGTGGAAAATTACCAAAAATACCCTTTTAATTGTGTTTTTATTACTTCTCCTAAAATAGTTATTCATATCTGCTTAACTTTATCTCTCTAAGGTGTTTTTATGTTTTGAAGTAGTCTACTTACCGTCTATGTATGTATATTTACTTAAATTAGTTATTTAGATTAATTTGGCACATTCGTGCAAAATAACTAAAATGCCCTTTTTCTAGTAACTTATCAAAGCTAATGAAACACTGTTCCATTATACTTAATCTTTCTATTCATAATCAGTCTGATTCTTTATTTGATTAAATTCTTTGGCTCGACTAGAAAGATGACACTTTAAAACACTAAATCTAGAGGGATAATAACTAGTGTAGTGGTCCCCATTCTGGACCTATGCCACTAAACCCGCATGTGTGCCATATTGGAAATCAGCCATAGCCTCCCTAGACACAATAAAAATAACTATGTGGCATAATGGAGACCAGCCCATGGGCCTCCCCAACCATAATAATAATGATTGAGTGGCATAATAAAGATCAACCCATGGGCCTCCCTAACCACAAATATCTATTAAGAACTAGGTGACATAATGGAGATCAGTCTATAAACCTCTATAATCACCAATGAACACCATCGATAATTGTGTGACATAATGGAGATCAGTCCGTAAACCTCTCCAGCCACCAATGAACTAGCAGCTGCAAAACCCTAAGTTAACTAGTCAACCCATCTAGTGGGTGTCTAACCAATGGGCCAAGTAGCTCAATTTAACTTTATTAATTAGCCAAAATTATTCTTATAATATTTATGTCTTAAAAATAAATAGATAAGAATTTTTTCTTATGCTTTAAAATTTTATTCAGACTGGTGTAGCCACTTTTTTTCTCTGTCGGGTAAATTTCAGAAATAATTTTTAGGTCTATTATGTTTAAACTCAAAGTGTCTTATGGTATGACTTATCATGGCATTTCAACTTTAAACCCTAATACTTTCTAGTCCAGTGACATTTTTGGTTCATGTAAAGGTCAACTGGACAGTTATAGGTCATTTCAACCACTTTTGCAAGTCAGTTTTCTAGGACTATTCTAAGTCCAACATCATTCCAGTTTTCACTGTTCTTTTTAAGATTTTACTAGGCACTAGGCCAAATATAACTAGGCTAAGTCCATAGCCAAAGTCTAAGCGCAACTGCCACTGAAACTAGGCAAATTCCTTAGCTAAAATCTAGGCAATAAAGCCACTGCACTGGGCCAAATCCATGGCCAACTGTAAATCAATACTAGCCTCTTAGAGGCACAATGAAGGTTTACTAGTTTATTTATTTAAGGTCACTTTTAAGTCACTCTTCTAATCTTTAATTATACATTTTAAAGTAAGACTTTCTTAGCCCTTTTAAGGCACCTTTTGAGAGCATATTGTTATGCTAATGTGCTATATTTATCATTTAAAACTCGTACTCTTTATTAACAAAATTCATAGTCAACATAATGCACATACTAAATGTTTTTAGGAACTATATTACAAGCCATGTCACTAATATTAACTCTCGAGTAATAAGAGAAAAATATACATCATTACCATACCCTTTCATAATTTATCAACATTTAATCCTAAACACATGCCATGATGAAATTATACCCAATTTCATGCAAATTATTATAAGTCACTTACCACCAACATACAATACACTAAAAGAAATTCTCGGGTACCAACTTCAAATGAAAATTCATCAATATTTCATAACTCCAGTGGCCATGAATTTCATTCTAACATACTATACATTACTAAATTTATCTCTTAGCCTATATATAGCTAACACAAGTACTCATATCCCCCAAAAATAGCAAAGGAATTAAGCAATTTTTAATAAAATTTTTAAAACATACTTACTAACATGCTAAATATGCACTAATTCATCACAACCAAAGAAGGACTTACCCCTAATTTCATCAATCTAGCCATCATATCTTCATGTATACTAACTTAGACACCTAAAATCCATAAATAAAAGGTTGTAAATTCACTTACATGGCACTTTGAGGATGCCATCCTCTCTCTAACCCTTGCTGCCTGGCTAGTTCTAGCTTTAATAGTGCTTTTGTTCTCCCTCCGTGAGCCACCATTTGCCATCCCATGGCCACCAATGCATCAACACACCCACACACTTGTCTTACCTATGATTTTGTATTAAGAATCACTAAAATAACCCATGAAATGGGGTAGATACTGCCAAGAATTCACCTCACATACATAGTTCTGGACTATTCTAAGTTTATCCCATTGTTTGATTTTTTTCTCCTAAATGGAAACTTCTTTTGGCATGATTCTTTTTCCTAATGGTGCCTAACATCCAAAGGGAATTTTTGACACTAAAATCACCATGTTTGGATGCTGGAGTAAAATTTTATTGCTTAAATACAGTAAAAGTTGCATCGACAATTCTGGTGGGAGGGGAAAATGGGCATTTGTTTCTTACAAGTGGAATTCCACTTGTCATGGCCAATTTGCCATTTGGAAAGTGGGCTATGGCACTTAGCACTACTGTCTACCCTATTTGGCCACCTCAACCAAGTCTCGATAATTCCCGAACCATTTTGATTTTTTAGAAAAATTAAAAAATTCATAGAAATTCACTCAGACCTCCAAAAATTACACCATTTGTTTTAAATTCCCTATTTTAATCCCTTCTACTTGCTCATAAAATTTTATGGCCAAATTCCACCCATAGGGTAGCTTTCAAATAGCCTCAATTTGCGTCCCCACCTTGAAAATTATGAGATTTTGCAAACAACCTCCGATTCCAAATATTCTTTCACCATTGGACTTAGTGTGATTTTATAGATTCAAAAACCACTATTTGTGAGTTTGTCCGGGCACATCTCGGGTCAGTCCCCGCTCGAAATTTTTTTATTGGCCCAATAGGTAGCTTATAGCCCGAAATGAATTGTTGGTTCTCCTAAATTTTTTTATTTTACCTTTTTCATCATTTTAGAGCCCTTTGAAGTTTTACAACCTATGCCACTACCTCTATTCATGGAGCCTCGGGATGTAGGCATTACATGAATGTTGAGTAATGCATATGTATGGCCATCGGGAAGCATTGGCTGAGAGGTAGGCATGGCAAATTTTTGCATAAAAGGTAGGGTATGGCATTGCATGTATGTGTGTGATTAGCGTGATAATTTTTGCATGATATACATAAGGTATGATTAGTGTGAACTAGGTGAATATGTATAAATAATAAGGCATGAGCCATATGGAAATTGGGATACCTTTTAATCTTAGGAAATGGATGGAAGAAGATATTGAAATTGGTTTAGAATAGCTACATAAAAGTTACTTTAAAATGGACTAACTTTGGAATGTAAATGGCACTTAATTTTTTGACACTTTATAATATTTATGTGAAATGAAATGGAAGCCTTTTTTAAGGCTATTTGAGTTATATATTTGAGCTTTTCTTTAGGCTTATGATAGTGTATTGAAATGAGTGAAAATGACACTAAAAAATGGTATGAAAAGGACTTAATTTGGACCTAAAATGGCTTATGCAAAAATAGGAAATAACCTATAATTGTCTCGTAAAATTATTTTAAGGACCTACACCTGAAATGAGTATTTAACATGGATATTATTAAATTAAAATAATGGATTAGACTAGACTTAATATGAACTTAATTATGTTAACAAAAGTGACCTAAAATACTTTTCAAAAATTGACCCGTAACTATTCGGTAGGACCAAAATTAACTTATAATTGTCTAGGTCAAATTTTCACTATCAAATAAAATTCATAACTACCTATTTTTCATTCCAAAATATTACAATATGATGATAAATAAATAAATAAACTTAAAATAAGATCAGATGTCCCATTAGTTAGACACCTTTTAGATGGGTTGATCGATCAATTTAAGGATTAGTAACTGCTAAATCATTTCTATGATTTTTTGGATATTGGGAGGTCTATGAACTGATCCCTACTATCCTTTGGAAGTGTGATATGTTGATGATTATCTAGATATTGGGAGGTATATGAACTGATGCCTGTTATCCATTGAAGGTTGCTGTGATTTTCTAGATATTAGGAGGTCTACGGGCTGATCCCTGCTATCCTTATTATGATTGGTGGTTAAATTGTTTGAGATACTGAGAGGTCTATGAACTAATCCCTGTTATCTCTTGTCTAATATTAAGAGGTTCAAATGAGCTGATCCTTACTATCAGACTAGGCTAGTGCATTGGTCGAGGTCTAAAATGTAAGCCACTGAAAAACTTTCAGATCCCTCATAGTCGAGTGTCTTAGGTGTAGTCTATCCACTTAAGCTTATTAAATTAAATGGAATTAATATCCAAAATTTGAATAGTGGCAAGTTATTTCAAGAATAAATTAATTAAACTTATTACAGTGGCATTTTGGTAATTATTATGTAAAAATGGCATACCACTTTAATGGCATGAATCACCTAGTATATCACCCACACAATGCATTATGACTATCATATTATCATTTCATGTGTGCTAATGCATGTAACATATTTTGGATGCTTAAAATTAACCACTGAGTTTTATGCTCAGCATACCAATGTTTTGGTGCGTAGGTTGCAAAGATAAGCAGTGCGGCATCGGAGATTGGGTAGTGTAGCAGTGTAGTTCTTGAAAGGTACATAGAGTCTTTTCTTTTCGTTTTGTTTAGCTAGCACTCATGTAGCACACTATAAGGTATGGGTTAGCATGCTTAGAAGCTGCTATATCTGTAGATATAACAATGGATGTGATGTATATAATCTAGAGCTTTGTTAGTTTAGCTTTCTTGATGTTTGATTACTATAGGCTTGAGGCCCTGTGTGTGTTCTGATATGTTGTTGATATATGATGATGTTGAATAGGGGACCAAAAGGGTCTACAGAGAAGTTGAATGGTATTATTGGTTATAAAAGTTTTTTTAATAGGTGAAAAAAAATTTGGTATGTCACCCGAGGTGCCATTGTGCTGCCCAATTTTTTATAACAAGTAAAGTGTTTGTAAATGGGTTTCTAAGCCTATCATATCATATATGCACACGTTTAAGGGTTAGACTAAATTTTAAGCAATACCTGATAAAGTTTTGGTATAGTCCATAAGTGTTAAAGATTTTACCCGTAGAGCAAATCCAAGATAGGTTACCTGTCAGGAAGTGCATCACCTATTGGATTTCTTTAAGAGTCCGATAGGGGGTGTTACATTGGGTGGTATCGGAGCATAGGTTATATGCTCCTAGGTGTATTACATGAGTGATAATGTCTAAGATCATTTTCTCTAAACTACTATGCAGCTGATAGGTTTTATTTCTTTTGTAGTGGAGCATGATGAGTGATTAGAAACTCAAAGACTAGGGAGAAGAAGTGGTTAGTTATGCCGCTACCATTATACAGAGGGGTGTTAATAGTGTAGGAATACTAGGGCCCAGTGATGCTACACAGCAGCTACAACCACAAGTATTACCACAGACTTAAGAATCCCTAATGCAATTACAATAAATAGTAGATCTACTTAGACATACTTTTGCAACTGCTGCTCTATCTCCTCCACCACCATGAGCTCTTCTCTAAAAGATAGCATTAGAGAGGATTAAAAAATGGGAGTTATGGATTTTTAAGGTACAAAGAAGGATGATGTAGCAGGAGTGGAGTATTAGCTGGAGATAACCTTTAGAATTCTAGAATAGCTGGAGTGTTCAAAAGAAGATAGCTTGAAGTGCACAACTTCTCTCCTACTAAAAGAAGCATTCCACTTGTGGGAAACTATTAAAAAGAGGAAGGCAATGATAAATCTCACTTGGGAATTCTTCTTGATAGAGTTCAGGAAGAGGTATATTCTAGATTCCTACATGGATAAGAAGTGGCAAGAGTTCTTGGATCTGAGATAGGCCAGAAGGATAATGTCAGAGTATGAAAAGGATTTCACCAGACTGATTAGATATGTAAAAGAGTTTATTCCTAATGAAGAGGAGAAATGACAAAGATTTTTGAAAGGCTTGAATGTAGAGTTGAGGATGCTAATAGCTAACCAGAGGGTGATAGATTTTGTTGTATTACTAGGATCTACATATGATATGAAAGAGATGGTATAGGAAAAGAGAGATTTCTTTCAGAGGAAAAGACAATTCACTGTTTGGTAGTCCAGTGCAGCTTTCAGTGGCTGTAAGAGAAGAAGAGAAGCACCATCTTAGTCTCAATCAATGCACAAGGCACAAAGATAGACATAGTCTTAGAGAATTAGGCAAACTTCTATAATTAGATCTCAACCACCTCTATGAGCTACTAGTGTTCTTAGACTAGAAGGTAATAAGAATGGACCCTAGACTTGCAGCAGTAGCAACAAGAGACATTAAAGGCAGTGCTAGTTAAGTAGAAAGGGAGTATGTTTTACTTGTGGTGCTAGAGATCATTATTAGAGAGATTGTCCTTAAAGACAGCTAGAGGGTGCCTGTACTCATACATCTATAACAATATCTCAGAGTAAAGGAGAGAGGTAGGGCAAAGGGAATTAGCCCTGTGCAAGTTAGGGAATAGGATTAGAAGCTTATGCACTAGTAAGGCAATATGCTATTAGGGCTAGAGAAGAGGCAATATCCTTAGATGTCATTACTATTACATTCTACCTATTTGATTTTAAAGTTTTGGCATTGATAGACCCAGGGTCTACACATTCTTATGTATGCACCATAGAAGTATATGATAAAGGACTGAAATCTAAGCATGTGAACATAGACATACAAGTCAGTAATCATATAGTATAGAGTGTGAATGTGAACAAGGTATATAGGCAGTGTCCTCTAATAATCCAAGAATGTATGTTTCTTATGGATTTGATTAGGTTACCTTTCCATGAGTTAAATGTGATTTTGGCAATTTATTGGTTGTCTGAACATCAGGCTATAGTGTATTATAAACATAAGAAGTTGACCCTCTCGATTGCAGAAGGACAAACAATGATAGTTGTAGGTCAGATACACCTTTCAGATAATCTTATCTCAGCTATTATAGCAAGGAAACTCATTCCAAATGGGTGTAAAGCTTACCTAGCACATGTTATTGATACTAGCACTTCCACCTTAACTCTTGAATAGATCCTTATAGTTTTTGAGTTTTTTGATGTGTTTACTAATGAGTTGCTAGGGTTACCTCCTTAGACAGAGCTTGACTTTGAGATTGAGGTGCATCTCGATACAACTTCTATGTCTATTACGCTTTATAGGAAAGCACTTGATGAATTGAAAGAACTATAGGGGTAGTTGTAAGATTTACTAGATAAAGGGCTGATTAGAGCTAGTACATCACCTTTGGGAGCCCCTATTCTATTTGTGAAGAAGAGGGATGGGTCCCTTCGATTGTGTATTGATTATAGATAGCTTAATAAAGTGACAGTGAAAAATAAATATCCCCAACTAACGATAAATGATTTTTTTGACTAGTTGAGATGTGCAAGCATGTTTTCCAAGATTGATTTGAGGTCGGGGTATCACCAATTGAAAATAAAGTAAGCTGATAATCCTAAAACTACCTTCAGGACTCGATATAGGCATTATGAGTTCTTAGTAATGCCATTTGGGCTCACTAATGCCCTAATAGCCTTTATGGATTTAATGAATGGAGTGTTTTAACCCTACTTAGATTAGTCTATAGTTATATTCACTGATGACATCTTAGTGTATTCTAAGACCATAAAAGAACATGAACAACAATTTAGGGTTTTTTTACAAACTCTGAGGGAGAAACAGTTGTATGCCAAGTTGAGTAAATATGAATTCTAGCTAGATGAAGTAGCTTTTTCTAGGACATATAGTGTCAGTAAAAGGTATTAGAGTAGACCCCAACAAGGTTAGAGAAGTGTTAGGATGGGAACCTCTAAGGAATGTGATGGAGATAAAGAGTTTTTTAGGTTTAGTTAGAAACTATAGAAGGTTTGTAAAAGGATTTTCTATGATTACAACACATTTAACTAGAGTTATCAAAAAGAATATAAAGTTTGAGTGGGATGCTAGATGTCAAGAAAGTTTTGACAAGCTAAAGAAAATGTTAATAGAAGCTCCTATCCTGATTCAACCTAAATAGGGTAAGGATTTTGTTGTGTAGTGATGCTTCACTTAATGGTTTGGGATAT
>CANXYI010038779.1:0-15393 GCA_948208565.1 Hura crepitans
TTACCCAAAAATCCTCTAACTTCCTTTTCTAATCGAGGTGTAGGCATGTCTAAGATCACTTTTACCTTGTTTGGATTTACTTCAATCCCATTTTTGCTAACCATGAATTCCAACAACTTTCTTGACGTGACTCTAAAAATGCATGTCTTGGGTTTGAGCTTCATGTTGAATTGGTATAATTTTTGGAACAACTTTTCCAATGCTTTAAAGTGTTCTTCCTTTTCAGTAGATTTTACCATCATATCATCCATATATACCTCAACTTCTTTATGCATTATGTCATGGAAAAGTTTGGTGGCCATCTATTGGTAGGTTGCTCCTGCATTCTTTAGTCCAAAAGGCATCACTTTATAGCAATATGTCCCCTATTCAGTTATAAAAGCAATTTTGCATTTATCTATCACCTTCAGTAAGATCTGTTTATACCTAAAAATCCATCAACAAATGAGTATATAGCTTTCATAGTATAGACACCTCACTCTTGACCTATGATGATAGCCAGAGATAGACTTTCAAGCATGGTACTTGCCTTCAGAAAATAGGTCCGCACAGACCTATTACATAATGTTTGCATAGATTAAATGCCAAAAGCAGCCTAAAACTTAGCTTACAAAGTCTATGAATGAGTATTCCTAAACTTAGTCCATAAAAACTAGTATGAACAAGTCCTCATGGACTTGTCAATGGAAAAAACATTCTAGAAATAAAATTATTCCTATTCAGTCCAGGACTCAGAACCTTATTAGGATTCAAACTCCTTTCTGAATGGAAAGAACCTAAAACCTAGGACTATAAATACTTCTCTTTAATCAAAGAGAAGGGGAGGCTGAAAAATACATTTTTTTGAGTACACACATCAAATTAGAGCATTCAAAAATAATTACACATCATCTGACCAATTAATCCTTATTTTCCTTTCTAGATTTCCATATACTTATGCTATTGCTTAAAGAGGACATTTATTCAGGTAATATCTGAGGTCCATCTTAACTTTCTTGCTACTTCCATAAGCCTATGATCTCTAAAGTTGATTGTAAGTGAGGCGATACTTTGTTAGCCCTACTTTAGATCATAAAGAGTAGGTCATTGTTATGAGAAGTGTACTAGTATAATAGTCATTGTTGTCATGTTGTGTCTATTTTGTTATGTTAATCTATATTAAATGGATTTAACTGTGAGCATGATGAGGTTCGTGTAGACTTAGATTTATTAATTACGAGCATGTTAAAGTCTGTATGGATTTGTATTTCTTATATGAATGTGATGAGATGGTCCGTATGGACGTACATTCAGTAAGCATGAATTAGTACTTTGAATGCCTTATCATAAGCCATGTGAAATTATTTGTCTACACATGTTAACATAATTACATTATGCATGAAAATATGCATTGGTATGTAAGGAATTATCATGCAGTCCACACGGACTCCCTGTCATAAGGGTTGTAGTCCGCATGGACTTATAGGTGATAAATGGTATTACTTTTATTTAGTTTGCTTTGTTTATACAAATAATTGTTTTTTGATTTATAAGTTTTAAATGTGTTTATATCTTTATCCTTTATATGTTATCCTTCATGTGCTCTTGATTTAATGTTGTCTGAATTTGTCATCTTTTGAGTTATGATTGGATTTGCTCATGGATTGAGGGTTGAGACAAACATGACCTTTCCTCGGAGATAGTCCATATGGACTAAGGCTAGACCTTTATAAAGTCCATACGAACTAAGTGACGTAACAACGGGATTATTTCAGTGCCTTATTCTAGTTTTTTTGGTTATATATCTATTATGTATTTTAGTTTGTTTTGGGCTGTAATAGTTAGCTAATCAACTTGTTTTTACCCACTAATTACTCAACACTTATATTAAATGATTCTTCTACTTAATTAACCGATGTTTTCATAATAACATTATTTTGAGGTTTTCCTTAATCAAAAGTCATGATAACCAAAATGTATTTCAATAAAGGCCAATCTCTTAGAGATGGGAGTTAGGCAATTATAGCCAATTCCCATAAAATTATGAGTAATTGTCAGGTTAAATAACAACTAATCAGTAACTCGCTTTCTAGATGCATAAATATGTTTGTTGTACTCTTTAAATATAACAATTTACTTTCTTACATGAAGAGATGACTTAAGTACTTTAAATATAATGCATGCTTGATTGATAAGGGACTGATAAACATTGCAATATACATGGACAACATATTATAAGGGTATAAATAAGATCTGAAATTTCAAACCTTTCTAGTATAAAAGATCAGAGGTTCTAGTGTAGAGGCCAGTGGCAACTCCACTAAACCACTCTCGTCCCCAGTAAAAATATCATAATCTCTATAATGGTGACTTCACTAGGGACTGAGAAATTTTAATCTAAAAGTACCCAAATAATATGTCATTCAAATATTCTAATTTTTATTAATCTCATGCATTGCAATCTTTTAAACTGTGTCCCTTTTACCATGGATGGTGTTGATAACCATGACTCCATTTTTCATTCAAGAATGGGGAAATGCTAGCATATCCATCACTCATAAGCCTTGTACCTTTGGGTATATAAAAAGGTGAACTAATTGGTCGTTATTATCCTTGACTAGAAAGACCCATTAGGAGGGACCTCTGTTTATGGGAGCCACTAAGCCTTTTGACTAAAGCCATGAGCCCATGTAGATAAGCTTAGCTACTTTCCCTAGGTTACATGACGTTAAGAGATTGTGATTGCATTTGATTGTTATATGGGCCTATTTTGTTTAATCTTATTTGAAGTGGGGCAAGCCCATTGTGCCTTTTTTTATTCGAGATGTGCCCAACCTAAGTCCACATCAAATAGGACATAAACATCATAAGCAACTGTATTTGCTTGCATTTTAAATAAACAAGAGGTCATTAGGCCTAATTAAGCCCATGTTCAAACCTATACATCCCCCAATGATGCTTAGGTAAGCCTACCTAGGAAGAATGACTAAGACCATGAGTATGGGTGAAATAAGGTTGGAAGGATTATTTTATGTGGTTGTCTTTGCTACATCACGAACATGTATTACATATCATGCATCATTCACATTTTGCATTGTTTATACTGTACATGCATCACATTTAACTTTCTATTTTGACAGCCACCATTGATCCTTCACTCACTGCATAGTGGAAAAGAATAGGCAATCGCCTCAACCGATTAACATAGAAGTACTTATACAACCTAAGTGAGGAACCATGTCTGTTGACAAATACATGACCAAAGCCATGTTCATAGAGGCAATGGCTAAAATGGAAAAAAGGATGATGGCAGTTGTTACAAATGCTCTATCCAACATACAGATTCCACAAGAGGTAGGACAAATTTTAGGTACCCACAAGGTAAGAAGATAGTAAGTGACATAAAAGACGACTAACCTTTTGAAGATGAAGTGCCATAGTGGTTAAGGCCTACAATAGGGTACCCCCTCCTAAGACAGTAGAGAATGACCAACTAAAAAAGTTGAATAAGAAAATGGAGGCTATATCCCAATTAGTGACTGGGGGCAAAGACATTGACTTGGATGACTTTAGTTTAAGGCCTGACTGCTTCATGCATTATAAGTTTAAGATGCCAAACCTTAGCAAATTTGATGGAACCTCTAATCCTTGCACC
This sequence comes from Hura crepitans, assembly GCA_948208565.1. Lineage (NCBI taxonomy): Eukaryota > Viridiplantae > Streptophyta > Magnoliopsida > Malpighiales > Euphorbiaceae > Hura > Hura crepitans. Next base: position 3,635 of record CANXYI010038779.1, read on the forward strand.
CATTTAAAGCAGTATGTCATAGCCATGAGGGCCATCCATCTGATAGAAAAATAAATTGTAAGTGTATTTAGCATGTCTCTTACAGGCCAAGCTCTTGATTAGTATCATTATCAAGAAAGAAGGGTTAAGGAAGACTGGAATGAGTTGGCAAGGGTATTTAACAAGTAGTATGCTAATAATGCAAGTGTAAAGATCACTTTAAAGGATTTGGAGCTAATAAAATGGAAGCCGAATGAAAGTTTTTTTTTACTATCTACAAAGGTGGAGAGAGAAGATCTTAAAGATGAGAAATAAGCCAGAAGATATTAACTAGATTAAGATGTTCATCAAGAACACCAACAGTTATATGAATAGTGGGCTCACTACTAAGGGCATTACTACTTGGGAAAAAATCAAAGACATCACCATTGACCTTAAAGTGAGTTATAAAAATAAGGGGTATAAGAGAGCCAATAATAACCCCACTTTTGCAAGTGGTAGCATAGGTGCCACTACCAAGATAGCTGAAGTGCATGCAGTTCAAGGTCACAAGTATTCTAATTTACGCAAGTTCCTATCATGGTGTCTGAAGAAGCTTACTAAAGAGGGAATGTTATAGCCATTTCCACATTAGCCGTTTAACGGACCATTACCGCCTAATCATAGGCATGATCAATATTATGCTTATCACCAATTAATCGGGCATCTCACTGACAACTGCAAACACCTCAGGAGAGCTATCCAAGATTTTATTGATTTGAAACATATCCCTAATCTTGAGACCTCATCAAACCCGTTACCCAAACACCACACTTCTTGCCTCCTTAAGCGGATTACCCGAAGAATATATACTTAGGGAAATCTATGGGTTCGACCCAGCTATAGAGGTAGGAGTGAGGGTGAGTGAATTTATCCTTATGACTAGTTTCTGGGACAACAAGAGTGATGGTGAGATTGGGGAGAGCAAGAATTTATGGGATTAATCCTCTGACGAGGATTTTGAAGAGGGTAAAAGAGAACCTATTTGGGTTGAGGGAGAAGTAGTTAAGAAGATAGAGAAAAATGATTGGATCCTGCCTGAAAAAGAGCCTGAACTTAAAGAAGATAAGCATGAAGAGGTGCTGAAGTAATTAAAGAAAACCTAGGCCAACATTAGCATATGAGACCTATTGATGTCATCCAAAGACCATAGGTAGAAAGTGGTTAAAGCCTTAGGTTAAGTAGTTGTTTCCACAACAACTACCCTTGATGAGCTTGTACAAGTAATGAAGACAGGCAACATGGGCCTCATTACCTTCTCTGAAACTAATTTACCTTCAGAAGGGAGGAAGCACAATAGACTTCTCTTTATCAAAGCTATAGTAAATAGAAAGAAGACATATGCCATGATGAATGATGGTTCCTCTCTATATGTCTATCCTACCAAAATCTTGTCTAGTTTAGGAATTAAGAAGGAATATTTATCACCTTCAAGTATCACCATAAAAGCTCATGATGACACTAGAAGACAAGCTGAAGGGTCTTTTATAGTCAAGGTACAAGTGGGACCAGTCAATGATGGAGTTGAATTCACTGTGATAGACATCCTAGCCACTTTTTTTTGTCCTATTAGGAAGGCTTTAGTTTCACAAGCTTGGAGGAGTCCCCTTAACCCTGCATCAGATGATTAAATTCCCACACAAGAGCAACATCATAACCATAAAAGCTAAAGTTGATCATACAGTTTCCACTTTAGCTATTGCTAATCAGCATTTTACTATGTTTCATGTTGCGAGTATTTATGAAGATTACATGGATCTATCTGTGTCCGAGATGATGAAGAGAATGAACTTTTTCTCGGGTGCTGGTTTAGGGAAAAACTTGTAAGGCATAACTGAACCTCTAAAGATGCATACTCGGAAGGATACAAAGGGATTAGGCTATGATCTGAGCAAAGGAGGGAATCTAAGAAAAGGTAGCTATTTGGGAGATTATTTTATCAAACAGAAAGACACAAAGTATGATGGTACTTTAGAACCTGCCATAGTGGAGGGATGCTATAAGCTAGGATTTGAGATCTTTGCCAATGTTGTTAATTGGGAGTCGGGACATCTCACTCAAATTCAATGGATTGAAGAAGTATTCCCAAAGCCACCAACCATTGAGGAAGTTTATCCAAGCCTTTCAAAGGATGTGCTTGCTTTAGAGGAAGATTTTGATTTATTTTTAGATGAATTGTATCTTTTTAACCTCTGAGGCGAACAATTTACTTTTTAATAAAGTGAATGATGAATTTGCTTATTTGTGTGATCTTTATCCTAATGGTAGTGTGCATACAAGCGATCATTACATGAGCATTTTTTATAATAATTGCATTAAAACTAATCCATTTAATTTTAGTACAAATGAACAACTGAGAAATGTATTAATTGCCTATGATGCTACTGTCAATGAAAGAGAAAAATTTGAGAGACTATTAAAGAAATATGAAAAAATCTTCACTTGGAATTACGATGATATGCTAGGTATTGACCGAGAAATTGCTAAGCATGCTATCCCAACATGTGATCATGCCATCCCAGTCTGAGAAAAGCTCAAAAGAATAAGGCCTAAATAGGCAGAAAAAGTAAAAGAGGAGGTAGTCAAGTTACTTGAAGCAAAATTTATCGAAGAAATCATTTTCCCTACTTGGCTCGCCAACATAGTCCTAGTACCTAAGAAAGATGCAAGGGTCAGGATGTGTGTAGACTACCGGGACCTAAACAAGGCATGTACAATAGATGACTTTCCCTTGCTCCACATAGACTTATTGGTAGACAGCACAACAATGGTAGCTATGTACTCATTTGTTGATGGGTTCTCCGGATATAATTAGATTTTAATGAAGGTGAGAGATAAATGCAAGACCACCTTTATAATAGAATGGGGCACGTACTGCTATAAGGTAATGCCTTTTAGGATAGAAAATGCAAGTGCCACCTATCAATGAATGGCTACTAAATTGTTCCATGACATGATACACAAAGAAATTGAAGTCTATATAGATGATATGATGGTAAAATCTACTGAGAGGGAAGAACACTTTAAAGCATTGGAAAATTTTTTCTAAAGGTTAAACCAATTCAATATAAGGCTAAACCCTAGGAAGTGTGTCTTTTGAGTCATGTTAGGAAAACTGTTAGGATTCATAGTAAGCAAAAATAGAATTGAAGTAGATTCTCACAAGGTGAAAGCCATTCTAGACATGCCTACCCCACAATTAGAAAAGGAGGTTAGGGGGTTCCTAGGTAAAACACAGTACATTAGTAGGTTTATATCTAAGCTCACTTCAGTTTGTGAACCTATATTCAATTTGTTAAGTAAAGAGCATCCAAAAGAGTGGAATGAGGATTGTCAGAAAGCCTTCCAATCCTTCAAATGATATTTAACCCAACCTCCAGTTCTAAAACCCCTAAAACTAGGAAAACCCTTGATCCTATATCTAATAGTGGAAGAATCTTCCATAAGAGCATTGATCGCGTAGGCAGATGAAGCTAGAATAGAAAATGCAGTTTATTACTTAAGCAAAAAATTGCTCCCTTATGAACAGAAATACACGGAAGTAGAAAAGATATGTTTGGGAGTGAATTGGGTCTCCAAAAAGCTGTGTCACTACTTTTAGTCCTACAAAGTAGAGGCAGTAGCTAAGCATGACCCCCTTAGGTATTTGCAAACTGCACCCTCTTTAGTAAGTAAAATGGGCCAGTGGATTTTACTCCTTTAGGAATTTGACATCACCTACGTCACTAAGCAGAAAATTAAAGGCCGACCTGTGGCTGAATTTTTACCCAATACCTAATTGAAGGAAAACAAGAAGTGTACGAATTTCTAGATGAACACTTAAGAGCAATATCCCAGGAAGGATGGAAGATATTTTTTGATAGGGCGGTTAACCAAAAAGGAGTAAGTGCCGAGGTACTAGCCATCAGCCCGAAAGGTGAGCAGATGTTCTTAGCTAGGAAATTAGAGTTTCCAGCCACTAATAATGTTACCAAATATGAAGCATGTGTGTATGGCCTTATAACTCTATACCAGTTGAGGGTAAAAGCGGTTGATGTATATAGGGATTCAATGCTTGTCATCTAACAACTAAAAAGTAATTGGGAGGTCAAAGATGAAAACCCAAGCAAGTATGTTAGGATACTCACAAAACTTACTGAAGGGTTTAATCATTGCACCTTTCTTCATATCCTTAGAGAACAAAATAAAGTAGCTAATGTCTTAGCTACCTTAATGTTTGTGTTAAACCTCACCAAAAGGGATCTACCCAGACCAATATATTTCAATAAAATAAGATTCCCTACCTACACTGGTATAGTCAGCACCACAACTGAATAATCCCACCAAGAGTTATCCACTTAGTTTGTTTCATTCTAGGGCATGTTATACAAAAGGTAGGTGGACGGGATTCAGCTCAGATGCATAGACAAATCAGAAGCTCAAAAAGTACTTAAAGAGGTGCACGAAGGGGTTTGTAGACCCTACATGAATGGGAGAAACCTTACTAAAAGATCATGAGATTAGGCTATTACTTGCTAACCATGGAAATAGACTATTGTGATTTTGTCAAAAGGTGCCATAAGTGTCAGATCTACGGGAATTTGAGCCACCTGCCACCCAACAACCTAACCAGTTTATCATCTCCCTAGCCATTTTCAACACAGGGAATTGACATAATTAGGGAAATAAGGCCGTCAGCTGCTAAGGGGCATAGGTTCAGAGTAATAGCAGTAGATTATTTCATGAAATGGGTCAAAGAAAAATCTTTCATTAAATTAGGGGCAAGACATATGGAGAAATTTATTGAAAGAAATATCATTTACCAGTATGAATTGCCACAACAGGTCATCTCGGATACTAGGGTCCAATTCCAAGGTGAGACAAGGCAGTTTTTGCAAAAATACAAGATTCAACATCACAAGTCTTCTCCGTATCGACCTCAGGCTAATGGTGCGTTAAAGGCACCCAATAAAAATATCAAGAAAATTTTGCAAAAGATGATTGTTACTCATAAAAATTGGGTAGATATGTTACCCTTCACACCATGGGGATACAAAATGATTGTCAGAATATCTACCCAGGCTATGCCTTACTCACTAGTGTACGACATGGAAGCAGTACTACCAATAGAGATCGGAGTACCTTCACTAAGGCTGATACTAAAAGCTGACATACTTGAAGTAGAATGGCTAAAAGTAGATATAAGCAGTTGGCGCTAATTGACAAAAAATGACTTAAAGCTCTCTATCATATGCAATTGTATCAGAAGAGAATTGCTAAAGCTTACAACAAGAAAGTCAAGCCCAGATTTATATAAGAAGATGACTTGGTACGTAAACAAAGTAGACCTTTATTATCAGACCCTAAGGGAAAATTCGAGCCTAATTGAGAAGGTCTGTATTTAGTTAAGAAAGTACTCAAGCATGGAGGCTTCAAGATCTCAGATTTAGAAGGCAACGAATTCTCGAAACCCGTCAACATGGACAGATTGAAAAAGTATTTCTACTAAAAAAAGGGTTCATTAAGCTAAAAACCCAAATAAGGTGATTTAGGCAAAAATTAGGACTCCCCGATAAGGTGAAAACCCAATAAGCACTTCATGCAAAAGTTAGAGGAATTGGAGAGAAAATGTCCAATCAAGAAAACCTTTTCAAGGTTGATTGGTAATGACATTAACATTAATGGGAAATTAATAAATTTTCAAAGATTAATCGGCTTAGTCTCCAATGCATTTAATAGCAACAATGCTTTAGTCATGATTATTAATGTGCAAATGTCCATTAAGATAGAGAAATGTCATACAAGTAATCGAATTCTACATACATCATCTCTTTTCAAAATCAGAAGTGTTGTCTTTATTTTTTTCTTTTCAACACAAATGTTCTATTGTCTTTAGCTTCACTCAAAATCCATTTTTTGTAATCTTCATTGGTACTAACACCATCAGTTGTATAATTAGGCATGTCCCTTAGGATGGCACATCAGTCCTACAAGTCAGGGAAGGAGCGTCAGAAGTGACGCATTAAAGGACCACCTTGAAATCCCAAAGGCTCAAAAGGTATTCTCTACACTAAACCAAATTGCCTCAGGATTCGTAAGGGGGTATAGAAGGTAGCATGCCTTAACCCAATCAAAGAAACACAATCGGCATGACAGGAGAGAGAAAAATGGGTGATCTTCCACCAAGGACATCTCCATCATATTGTGATAACAATGTCAAGCCATATAGCCCACTGGTTATATGAATCACACCTTGTTACAAGCCTCTTCTCACAATGATGATGTGAGGCATGTTTCACCTAAAGTCTTTTGGGTGGAGGAACAAGTAACCCCAATTTCTTCTATAACCAAATATGTTAAAAAAAAGGGGGGAGGCATTAGGTTGGGAAATCCATGAAGGACTACTTAAGCAAAAATTAGGCAAACCCGCTAGTGTGAAAACCTTTACAGGCATACTAGGCAAATATTATGAGGAAAACACATGATGGGCTCTTTATACATACCTGTAAGAGGAGCGGACTCCCGGCCATAAAATTAATGTCCTTTTCTTTATAGCGCCCAGACCACGAATGGTTTCAGCTAGAAAAATAGCAAAAGGGTTGCATTTAGAGTAGGTTTTAATCAAAAGTTAAAAAGTCTTAAAATCACAAGACTCATCCTTAGAAGTAACCACAAGCCAATTGCCAAGGATACACAACAATATGCACTTTGCCCATTCCACTGAGTTAATGGGAAACTGATGGGCATGGTCTAAAATTACTTACAAAGAAATTAGACCCATGACTTGTACTATTTTTTAAGCTACAATGGGAGAAAAGCCCAAAGCAAGGACGATATCCATAGGGTAATGGTCCTCAAAAGGAGGTAACACTAAAGGACTATCTGAAGTGATTTTGTAGTCTAAGATAGTAGTGAACTCTTCCAAATTTGGGGTAATCTCCTAATGATTGAAGATGAACACATGAAATATAGGGTCCCAATGTTGCATAGTCACATTAAGAAAATTAGGGTCAATATAAACTTTCCTTAAGAATCTAAGGGAAGAAAAAGGGGCAAGAATAGGGGAAGTCCTAGAGGCCTTTAGTTCCAAAATCTTAGACAAAGTCTAGTTGAAGGAAGACATAATAGAGTATGACATGAGAGATAAAGATTGGGGTATTTATAAGACACAACCCCACCTTTCCTTTCCTAAATAGAATTAGGAATCCAAGACATGCGAGGAGGTCCGTGTGGACCTTGTACCTATGAAGATGATGTCGAAGTTTGCACGGACCAAAGAAAAGTAACCATGGCAATAATGTCCATACGGACCAACATACTTCAAGTCTGCACGGACCAACATGCTTCAAGTCCGCATGGACCAATATGCTTTAAGTCCATATGGATTAAATCATAACACATACTAGTGATGCTAGAAAGAACAACTAAAGGTAAGGTCTGCATGGAACAACTATGCCCTAGTAAAATAGGTTTGCATGGACTTGTCAAACTAGAGAAAATTTAACACACCTAGGGGTAAACCTCTGAGCACACATGATGCATCAAATTTGCCAAAAGAGGGATTGGGTCACCAAACACAACTCCATTCACTAGAGTAGTATTTTGAGGATGGTTGACGGTTGCAGAAGGCATAAAACTAACCAGAGTTGGCATTAAAATGTCTTCCATCGAAAGAGGAGGGGAAGAATAGGTCTATGTGTTATCAGGATGAGGAGAACCATTAGAGTTCCTTCACTTTCACCAGAGGATGACAAATGGGAACCATTAGTAGCATGAGAAGCCATCAAGAAGAGTTTTTAGGTGAGAGAAAAATAATGGAGAAGAAAAACTAAAAATATTACAAATGAGAAAAGAAGAGGAAAAGCGAATGATTATCACTTTGTCACGTTAGTGTAGAGATTATGATAATTTTACCAAGGACGAGAGTGGTTAGTGGAGTCGTCATCTGGCCTCTACACCAGGACCTCTAATCTTTTGTACTAGAAAGATTCGAAATTTTAGATCTTATTTATGGCCTAATTATATGTTGTCCATGTATATTGTAATGTTTATCAAACCCTTATCAAATAAGCATGCATTATATTTAAAGCAATTATGTCACCTTTCTATGTATTAGAAGTAAAGTGCAATATTTAACAAATATATTTGTACATCCAGAAAGCGGGTTATTGATTAATTGTTATGTGGCCTAACAACTACCCGTAATTCCATAGGAATTGGCAGTAATTGCCCAACTCTCATCTCTAGGAGATTGGCCTTTATTAAAATATATTTGTCATGTGACTTTTGATTAAAGAAAACTTAAAACCATTTTATTTAAGAAAAAACCAATTAATTATGTATAAAATCATTTGATGTGAAAGTTATGTTTTAATGTGTAAACCAAGTTATTTACTAGCTATTACAACCCCAAAATAATCAATGAAGTGTAAATAGTACAAAACTAGAAGAAATAAAACAAGGCATTAGAATGGTCTCATTTGTACGTCGATTAGTCCATGCGGACTACATAAGGTATTGATGTTAGTTTATGTGGACTACTTCCCAAAACAAGTATTCTCTCTGTCCGAATCTTCACTCTCGTGAAAAGGGTCACTTACATACAACTTAAAAGAAGAGATTAATAACACCAAATAGTGGTCCGTGAGGACCTAATGACAATGTCAAATAAAATGATCATACAATATGATATAGATATAAGGACATGCTAACATGGTGAATAGAATATGTTAAAACATAATAGACAAAGCAAGCATGATATTGTTATCAGACCATGGTCCGTACAGACCTCATATTACATACATATCCAATTTATAGGTCTATGAGGACCTTCTACCATATACATATTCAATTAATAGGTCTGTGCGGACCTTTTATGATTTAAAATAGGTTCGTGCAGACTTAGTCATCAGTTCTAGAATGTAAGTGTGATTACAACTTTCCATGAATGATTAGAACATTATTAAACCAATTTAAGAGGTTAACCTACTCCTATAATTGTCGTGGGAATTACATAAAATGACCTCACTTAACAATTAATCAAGGAAGATCATTGGCTAAGCAAACAACTCAAAATAAATTAATGAATATAATGGAAGGAGCTTCAGATCTTATCTTGAAGTTAGCACCAAGCAATAAGATGATGGTTGGGTTTTAGAAGAATAATTTTAGTGATGGCTTAGGACTAGTAGAGTGGATCTTGTGCCAATTGTCTTCAATTGTGTGTTGTGTGCATTCTTCTTCAAATAGGTTGATAGGAAGGGTATTTATAAGGTTAGTGAATAACTTTCCCATTCAAAGTTCTACTAAGATTAGGAATTAGTGCCTAAATAGGAATTTTGCACTTTTAGAAGTTTTACATCGATAGGTCTATGTGGACCTGTACGCCTTAGTCTGCGCGGACTTAGGCATGGTTAGGTTAGTCCGTGCGGACATAGGCATTAGTTTGTCTGTACGGACCTCATAGCAGTAAGTCCGTACGGACTTGTGCCATATTGGTCCATGCAGACTTAGGTTTCAAGTTACTTGCCTTGTTGCTTGAGCTTATCTCTGGTTATCATCATAAGCCTAAAAAGGTGAATAGGTCCATACCACAGGGGCTTTGGGCTTGGGCCGCTTCTGACATATATTCCTATTTTTTCTACAATTCGAGTCACATTGCGAGCTTTTCTGGTAGGGTCAAAGTCCAAATACATAAGAAAGTCCTACACCTAAAATCAAGGTGTATACAATTAGGTCTATATGGACTTTTACATCTTAAGTCTACATAGACCTTCTCCCACTTCGTGCACAAATTACCCTCTACTTTGTCTGCAAAGACTTTGATCAATTATGTTTGCATGGACTTGCAACCATATGGTTTCTACAAACCTAACCAGGCACCTCTCGAAAGCCAAGCTAACACTATAACACTTCCATAATCAAATTGATGTTTTATTCTTTCTTACAGGATTGACTCAACATCTAATCCAGTAATTTCAAGATCAACCCAGAGTTCAATCCACTCTTTCAAATCAACCTAGAGTTAAATCCACTACTCTGTATTAACCTAGAGTTCAATCCACTACTTTGGGTTTAGCCTCATAAGCCAATCCATGATTTTGGGTTCAGCCTCGTAAGCCAATCCATGATTTCAAGTTCAGCCTCATAAGCCAATCCACTACTTTAGGTTCAACCTCGTAAGCTAATCCAAAACCCACACCAAAGCCTGGTCAACAATGGTTTGATCAAAAGAAGCAAGTACGTAATTATTCCTAACTTAAATAGTTTGATATGCACTATTGTTACAAAACACACACTAAAGTGGGCGTAACTGTAGACACATCACTCTTAACCTATGATGATAGCCAGAGACTGACTTTTAAGCATGGCACACGCCTTTAAAAAATAGGTTCGCATGGACTAAATGCCAAAAGTAGTCCAAAACTTAGCCTACAAAGCCTATGGACTAGGATGCTTGAACTTAGTCCAACAGACTAGTACGAACAAGTCCGCACGGACTTGTTGACGGAAAAACATTCTAGAAACAAAATTATTCCTATTTAGTCCAGGACTCAGAACCCTATTAGGATTCGAACTCCTTTCTGAATGAAAAGAACCTAAAACCTAGGACTATAAATACTTCTCTTTAATTAAAGATAAGGAGAGGCTAAAAAATACATTTTTCTGAGTACACACATCAAATTAGAGCATTCAAAAATAGTTACACATCCATTCGACCAATTAATCCCTATTTCCCTTCTAGATTTCCACACACTTGTGCTATTGCTTGAAGAGGACATTTATTTAGGTAATATCTAAGGTCTATCATAACTTTCTTGCTACTTCCATAGGCCTATGTTCTCTAAAGTTGATTGTAAGTGAGGCGATACTTTGTTATCCCCACTTTAGATCATAAGGGGTAGGTCATTGTTATGAGAAGAGTACTAGTATAATAGTCATCATTCTCATGCTATGTCTATTTTGTTATGTAAATCTATATTAAACGGACTTGATTGCGAGCATGATAAGATCCATATAGACTTAGATTTATTAATTACAAGCATTTTTAAAGTCCGTACAGACTTGTATTTCTTGTATATGTGTGATGAGATGGTATGTACGAACATACATCTAGTACGCATGAATTAATACTTTGAATGCCCTATCATAAGCCATGTGATCTTATTTGTCTACACACGTTAACATAATTACATTATGCATGAAAATACACATTGGTATGTAAGGAATTATCATGTGGTCTGCACGGACTTATGGGTGATAAATGGTATTACTTTTATTTAGTTTGCTTTGTTCATACAAATAATTGGTTTTTGATTTATGAGTTTTAAATGTGTTTATATCTTTATCCTTTATATGTTATCCTTTATGTGCTCTTGATTTAATGTTGTCTGAATTTGTCATCTTTTGAGTTATGATTGGATTTGCTTATTAGACTGAGGGTTGAGACAGACCTGACCTTTTCTTGGAGATAGTCCATACGGACTAAGGCTAGACCTTTATAAAGTCCACACAAACTAAGCGACGTAACAATGGGATCATTTCAATGCCTTATTCTAGTTTTTTTGGTTATGTATCTATTATGCATTTTAGTTTGTTTTGGGTTATAATAGTTAACTAATCAACTTGTTTTTACCTGCCAATTACTCAACACTCATATTAAATGATTCTTCTACTTAATTAACCAGTGTTTTCATAATAACATTATTTTGAGGTTTCCCTTAATCAAAAGTCATGATAACCAAAATGTATTTCAATAAAGG
>CANXYI010038791.1:0-10148 GCA_948208565.1 Hura crepitans
GCAAAGCTGCATAAGTGCACAAGTGCCTATAACTTTAATACATAAATGGTGTCATAACAATAGAAATGATGTAATGCCCGTAAGTTAAGATTTTATGAACAGTACCTTTTAGCCCTAAGTGATGTTCCCTGCAGTGTAGGGCATCACCACGAGGCTAGAAAAGAGGTATATTGGTCATAAAACTTTTGACAGGCCTAAAAATAGGTAAAATGAATGAATTTAAAAATTTAACAGCACCAATAAATCATTTCGAGTCGAAAACTAGTGTATGAGGAGATAAAATGAGTTTGTGTAGGGACAGCCTTGAGATATGCTCGAACGAACTCAAAAATACCATATGCTGAACCTCAAAAATTCCAATGAGTATGGTGGAGAAGGAATTTTAATTTTCTGAGGTCGTTTGATATTTTTTTAATATTTTATTCTGGTAGGTGAATAGTGTCAAAATGTCAACTGTGGAATTTTGACTTGAAATTTTACATGGCCCTTAGTGAAACTAATCAAGGATTTTTGAAACTAAAATTAGTATTTTTAGAGGTCCAAAGAATTTTCTATGAATTTCTGAAGATTAAAAAGGCATAAGGAGAATATGAGTTGTTGGATCGCTATGTGTTGCGATCAAGGCCACCCACCTACCCCTATATAAGGGGTCACACATGTGCATGGTTCACATGTGTAAACTAGTCATCTTCCTCCTTTTAACCCTAAAAAGCCGATGTCACTCTCTTTCCTCCACTATTCTTTTTCTTCATTTTTCTCTCTCCTCACTCCATCAAAACCCATAAATTTTATATGGATCCTTGCCTCCACAGTCTCTAAAATTGAAGTCTTCTAACAGAAGTGAGAAATAGAACCTAAAATGGGAGATCTCACACTTTAATGAATAGTAAATTTTTCCTGGGTAACTATTCATAACCCATTTTTTATTTTTGGTGTAGGTAGATTACAATATTCTAAGGTTAGCTGTGGTTTTAGATTTTAATTTGGAGCTATAGAGAATTTTTTAGATTTTTTCTAAGGATGGATTGTGTATGTTTAGGTGCTAAGGAAACCCTTGTAGGAGAGCAAGCTTACAAGCCTCCAAGTGGTGGGGAAAAGGGTGTTTTCACACCCTAGTTATATGGAATAGACTAAAATTTAGTGTGTCTATGTGTTTGTTATGCAATTGTGCATTTGTGATGTATGGAATTGTGTGTCCATGGTGTAAAAGGTAATTTGGTGTTATAGTAATGTTAATGGCCTTAAAATAATATGTTTGGCATGATAGATTAGGAAGAGATCCATGCGTATATGCATGTGCATGCTTTGGCCGAATGGGGTATGTAATGTGATATGGTATGTGTGAACATGTATACGACATATTAGGTAGCAAAATGACAAGCACATGGAGTGTATAAACCATATTTGGGAATTGATAATAATAGTGAAATGTTTGGCATGAAAATGTGGTGAAATGGAAGCTTAATTAGATAGGTATGTAATGACTTGTAAAATGGCATGATTATGTACCTTATGGTGTGGATATGGCTTATGTATGAAGTTGTGAAGAAATGATGGAAATTAGAGTTGGTACAGATTGAATTATAGAAGGCATGAAATTTAGAAATGACCAAATGAATAGTGCCAATTTTCGTAAAATGACCATATGAATAGTAACTTTACGATGATAGGTATGTTGTGGCATTTTGTGTGCAATTTGGCATGGTATGTGTTCTAGTGGCATAATAGACTTCGAAAGTAATAAAAAGGAGAATAACTATCATAATGGGTAATTAATGGTATTTGGCCCATCAGTTAGACACCCACTTGATGGGTTGATTGGTCAACTAGGCAGTTAGCAGCTACTAGGTAGTTTAGTCCCCTTGGGGCCCCTATTGTCTGTTGGATATGGCAGGTGCAGCCGCTAAGATTCTGAGATAAACCCTACACACTCAGGTATTGGGGGGTCCACCTGGGCTGATCCCTACTGCTCGTTGGTTGTATGTGGATATTGGGAGGTCCCACAGAGCTGATCCCTACTATCCACCTATGGTGTTGATGATGTGATTTGGGGTAATGGGAGGTCCTATAGGGGCTAATCCCTGCTATCCCATTTATAGATATTAGTAGGTCTATGGACTAATCCTTGCTATCTACCAGTCTAGTATTGGGAGGTCTATGGACTGATCCTTCCTATCAGACAAGGTAGGTGCAGCTACAGAAGTCCAAAATGTATGCCACTGCATAATATAGTTCCCGCTATCCATTGACTTAAAGTGTTGTCTGCCTATTATGGACTTAAATCGCAATGAATCTGACTATAAACTTAATATATGGACTTGATTGAATAAAATAACTGCACTTAGTAAGATAGGGTAGTTGGCATATATGTTATGTGTTGCATGATTCATCTATGCCTGCATTATGACATATTATATTTGGTCTATCCCACCAATAAGCTTATACTCAGCATGTTAGTGTTCTGATGTGCTGGTTATAGATTGAGGGTCACACAGCTTTAGATAGCATTAGTGTAGCTACTTCTGAGTCCTCAAGGTATACTTTTTGCTTTTTGTTTAGTTATTGTAGATATGCACTCATGTATAGTAGGTTAATGTGGGTTATGGGATGTAAAAGTAAAGCTTGAGACAATAACCTTAAATATCTATATAGTTTTGGTTGTTAATATAGATAATATGTCTGTTATACTTATATGTTTGTGGGTTTAAGACCCTGTATGTTGTATTGTATGTGATGATGTGTAATGATGATCTAGATGACCAGAAGGGTTCAGGAATGAGGTGTGATGGGTAAATGGCTTTAGAAGTGTTTTTCTTGCAAGTTAAGTTTAGGTTTTTCACCCGAGTAGCTGTTATACTACTTGATTATTTGTAAATGTCTGGTAGTTTTAATTTGATGATTTAACACTTTAAAATAGGCAATAATAAAGGCTAAGTAGATAAAAGTACTTAATGGGTAGACTAGGTAAATGTTGGGTAAGATTTAAACAAAAGGTCATTAGAAAAATCCAAAGATAGGTGACCTCACGGGAAGTAGCACACTTTGCTTATTTCTTTCAGGAATGGGCAAGAGGTGTTACATTTAGTGGTATCACAGTGGGTTTAGGCATTCCTAGGCAATCTAGGGTTTTATCCTGGGTCGAGCTACACTGTCTAAAGCTGATGATTATTTTTGGTACAATTTGAAATGACTAGGGCGCAGACCTCACCAGAGCGAAGGGAAGAGGTGGCCAATCATGCCCCGACTATTTTACATGGACCAAACATTAGGGCAGCCACCTCAGAGCCTAGTGATGCTGCCCACTAGCATCCACCTCATCCCTAACCTCAAACTCAGGCTTCTCTAGCTTTACTATAGTAGATAGTGAACTTGCTAAGGCATACTATAGTAGCACCACCACCACTAACTCTAGTCCCTGTTGCACCTCCTCCACCTCCACTAGCTCCCCTAACATTGCAGAAGACTTATTTAGAGAGGGTAAAGAAGATGGGAGCAGTGGACTTTCTAAGTGTGAGGGAGGATGATGTGGTGAGAGTAAAGTATTGGCTGGAGCAGACTACTAGGATCTTAGAGTAGCTAGAGTGCTCTGAGGATAAATACCTGAAGTGTTCCACTTCTTTGCTATAGGAAGAGGCCTTCCATTGCTAGGATACATTGAGGAAGAGAAAGGTAGTAGCTAAGTTAACTTGGGAGTTTTTTCTAAAGGAATTCTAGAAGAGGTACGTTCTTGACTCTTACAAGGATGAGAAAAGGTAGGAGTTCTTTGACCTGAAGGAGGGTAGGAGATCAGTCTCTGAGTATGAGAAGGATTTTGCTCGTTTGAGTAGATATGCAATAAAGTTTCTCTCTACTGATGAGGACATATGTAAAAGATTTGAGAAGGGCCTCAATATGGAGTTGAGGATGTAGATCTTAAGTACAAAGATTAGAGACTTTTTAAAGTTAGTAGCAGCAACTTATGATATAAAAGAGATGCTAAAAGAGAAGAGGGAGCTATTTTAGAGGAAGAGGCCATTTGTTATAGGTTAGACCAGTTTAACTCCAAGTAGGAGCAAGAGATAGAGGCACTTTCAGCCTAGCTAGTAGCTCTAGAGGCAGACATGCTAGCAGTCACAGAGATAGGCCCTGTCACAAAGGATTGGTTAG
Source organism: Hura crepitans (assembly GCA_948208565.1). Taxonomy (NCBI): domain Eukaryota; kingdom Viridiplantae; phylum Streptophyta; class Magnoliopsida; order Malpighiales; family Euphorbiaceae; genus Hura; species Hura crepitans. The sequence continues at coordinate 4,147 of CANXYI010038791.1, forward strand.
GGTTTTCCTCTTAGACCTTGACCACTTCTATCATAGTAGGCCTCGAGTGCACCAGTATCTACTGCCAAGAGTGCACCACTAACTTTTGGGAGTTGCTAGAGGGGGTACTGAGGCCAGTGTTAGTAGTGTAGGTGAGGTAAGTGCTTCGTATGCATTATCAGAGGGAGTGCCCTCAAAGGTAGATAAAGGCTATTCAAACTCAAGCTTTAGTGGCAGCACTAGCTCGTACACCTCTAAGACAACTGAAGTAGGATCAACCGAGCACCAACCAAAAGGGTAGATTAGAGGCAAGAACTCTGGCATGATAGTATGCCATTTGTGCCCAAGAGGAAGCAGAGGCTCTAGACGTCATCACTGGTACTTTTCTTTTATTTCATATTCTAGTACTAGCTTTAATAGATCTTGGATCAACACACTCATATATATGCACCACACAAGCACAAGATAGAGGGCCTGAACTAGAATCCATATACTTAGACATTCAACTAAGCAACCTAATAAGTTAGAGTGTGACAGTGAACATAGTTTATAGACACTATCCTCTAATGATTCATGATTAGACCTTCTCAGTAGATCTAATAGAGCTTCCCTTTCATGAGTTTGATATCATACTTGGTATGGATTGGCTATCAGGGCACCAAGTAGTAATTGATTATGAAAAGAAAAGGTTGAGTCTATAGACCCTAGATGGGCAAGAGGTGACTATTGTAGGTAAAAGAGACTCCCTATCCAATGTTATCTCAGCTATTATAGCTAGAAGACTCATTTAGAAGGGATGTAAAGCCTTCTTAGCTTTTTGTGATAGATATGAATGCTTTGACCACTAGCTTGGATCAGATACCTATTGTGCCTAATTTTTTTGATGTGTTCCTAGATGAGTTCCTAGGATTGCCACCACATCAGAAGTTAGACTTTGAGATTGAGATATACCCTAGTATGAACCTAGTATCTATTACACCTTATAGGATGGCCCTAGCAAAGTTGAAGGAATTAAATGTGCATTTGTAAGAGTTACTAGATAAAGGCTTCATCAGTCCTAGTGTCTCACCTTAGGGAGCTCTTGTATTGTTTGTAAAGAAAAAGGATGGATCGCTCCAATTGTGCATCGATTATAGGCAGTTGAATAAAGTGACAGTTAAAAACAAGTATCCATTGCCTAGGATCAATGATCACTTTGATAAGTTATAGGGTGTCAGTGTCTTTCCTAAGATAGATTTAAGGTCATGGTACCACCAGTTGTAGATCAAGGAGAGCGATATTCATAAGACTACCTTTAGGACTCAATATAAGCATTATAAGTTCCTAGTGATGCCATTTGGGTTCACTAATGCCCCAATAGCCTTTATAGAATTGATGAATTGGATCATTAAGCTATACTTGGATCAATTTGTGGTTGTGTTTATTGATGACATTTTGGTGTACTCCAAAACCTAGGAGGAACATGAACAACACCTTCGAATTGTGTTATAGACATTGAGAGAGAAGCAGCTATACACTAAGTTAACTAAATGTCAGTTCTAATAGGAAAGAGTAGTATTCTTGGGTCATATTACCTCAGCTGAGGTTATCAGGGTAGACCCGAACAAGGTTAAAGCAATGTTGGAGTAGAATCCTCCTAGGAATGTGACTGAGATATAGAGTTTCCTAGGATTCACAGGTTACTATTGTAGATTTGTTAAGGGTTTCTCGATGATTGCTACTCTATTGCCATGACTAATAAGAAAGACGTGAAGTTTGAGTGGGATGACAAGTGCCAAGCTAGCTTTAATAGGCTGAAGCAGATACTAACAGAGGCTCCTATCCTTACTTAGCCAGAACATGGTAAAGAGTTTGTGAACTATAGTGATGCTTCCCACAGTGGACATAGTTGTGTATTAATATAGGAAGGCAAAGTAGTTACTTATGCCTCCAAGCACTTAAATCCTCAAAAGAAGAATTATCCCACACATGACTTAAAGTTAGCTACAATTGTCTTCACTTTGAAGGTGTGGAGACATTACCTGTATAGAGAAAAGTGTTACATCTCTACTAACCATAAGGACCTGAAGTATTTACCTCATAGAGGGAATTGAATTTGAGACAATGGCTATGGCTGGAGTTAATTAAGGACTACAATTGCTTAATTTACTATCATCTAGGAAAGGTGAATGTAGTTACAGATGCTTTGAGTAGGAAGCTTATTGCTACCTTGAAACTGATGCATGCTATAGTGGAATACATAGCAGAAGGTGCAGTGTTGGCTAAACTGCAAGTTAAAGCTGACTTTAGGCAGCAGGTAAAGGAGGCTCAGTTGAGAGATACCCAGGTGGTGTAACTTGTGAGTAAAGTTAAAGAGGGGAAGGCCATAAGCTTTGAGTTAGGTGATGATGGAAGCCTATAATACCAAAATAGGCTTTGTGTACCAAATGTAGATGGATTAAGAGTGCAGATTTTGAAAGAAGCCCTTGAAGCCACATATTCCATGCACCCTAAAAGTACAAAGATGTACCTTGGGTTGAAGCCCCATTATTGGTGGCTAGGAATGAAACTAGAGGTAGCCGAATACGGGGCTCGATGCTTGACATGTCAATAAGTGAAGGCAGAACACCAAGTTTCTTCTGGATTGCTACACCTGATTACAATTCCAAAATTGAAATAGGAGAAGATCACCATAGACTTTGTCATGGGATTGCCACAGACTAGGAGTAAGTGCGACGCCATATGGGTGATTGTGACAGGCTGACCAATACAGCCCATTTTATACCAGTTTGTATAGACTATTCTTTGGAGAAGCTGGCTAGACTATACATTGATTAGATTATGCAATTACATGGGGTGCTAGTAGCTATAATCTTAGATCGGTACTCAAAATTTACCTCCAAAATTTGGAAGAAGTTATAGGAAGCCTTGGGCACTCAATTGATGTATATTACAACATTCCATCCACGGAGAGATGGACAATTAGAGAGAGTGATACAAGTGTTAGAATATATGTTGTGAAGCTGTGTTATAGAGTTTAAAGGCAATTGGGAACAATATTTGACATTGGCCGAGTTTGTGTACAATAATAGCCATTAGGCTAGCTTAGGTATGGCACTATATGAAGCCTTATATGGTCACCGATGTAGGACTCCTCTCTATTAGAGTGAAGTGGGAGAAAGTAAGGTTATTGGATCTGATTTGATTTGAGATGCTGAGGAAAAGGTTATGATCATAAATGAAAGGTTGAAAGCTACCTCAGATCAACAAAAATCATATGTAGATTTGAAAAGACGGGATATTGAGTATGAGGTTGGTGATCGGGTGTTCTTAAAAGTATCACCATGGAAGAAGATGCTTAGATTTGGAAAGAAAGGAAAACTCAGTCTAAGGTTTATTGGGCCTTATAAGATCACAAAAAGAGTAGGGTCTCTAGCGTATAGACTTGCATTGCTACCTGAGTTGCAACAGATACATGATGTCTTTCATGTATCAATGTTGAGGTGATACCGATCAAATCCGTCGCACATGATCATTGCAAAGGAGATAGAAGTTTAGCTAGACTTGATGTATGAGGAGGAACCACTGCAGATCCTAGTCAAAGAAGTGAAGTAGCTGAGGAACAAATCAATTCCATTGGTGAAGGTGTTATAGAGGCACCATAATACAATGGAGGTGATGTGGGAAATCAAGGAGCTTATATGGATGCAATATCCTCACCTTTTTAATACGTGTAATTTTGAGGGCAAAATTTCCTAAGAGCGGAAGGATTGTAGTGCTAATAAGTCAAGGTCTTATGAATACTACCTTCTGTGCCCGAGTGATATTCCTTACGGTGCAGGGCATCACCACGATGCTAGAAAGGGGCGTATTGGTCATAAAACTTTTAATGGGCCTAAAATGGGTAAAATGAATGAATTTAAAAATTTAGCAAAACCAATAAATCATTTCGGGTCAAGAACTAGTGTATGAGGAGATAAAATGAGTTTATGCCGAGACAACACTGGGATGTGCTCGGACAAGCTCAAAAATACCATATGCTGAACCTCAAAAATTCCAATGAGTATGGTAGAGAAGGAATTTTAATTTTCTGAGGTCATTTGATATTTTTTTGAATATTTTATTCTGGTAGGTGAATAGTGTGAAAAAGTCAATTGTAGAATTTTGACTTCAAATTTTATATGGGCCTTAGTAACACTAATAGAGGATTTTTAAAACTATAATGAGTATTTTTGGAGGTCCAGAGAATTTTCAATGAATTTCTAAAGCTTAAAAAGGCATATGGACAATCTAAGTCGGACCACCACGTGTCGCGATCAAGGCCACCCATCTACCCCAATATAAGGGGTCACACATGTGCATGGCTCACATGTGTAAACTAGTCATCTTCCTCCTTTTAACCCTAAAAAACCGACGCCACTCTCTATCCTTCACCATTCTTTTTCTTCATTTTTCTGTCTCCTCACTCCCCTAAAACCTATAAAATTTATATGGATCCTTGCCTCTAAAGTCTCTAGAATCCAAATCTTCTGACAAAAGTGAGAAATAGAGCCTAGATTGAGAGATCTCACACTTCAGTGAATAGTGAATTTTTCTTAAGTAAGTGTTCATAACCCACTTTTATTTATGGTATAGGTAGATTAAGGTATTCTTAGGTTAGCCATGATTTTAGATTTCATTTTAGAGCTCTAGAGAATTTTTTAGAATTTTTTTAAAGATGGATTGTGTATGTTTAGGTGCTAAGGAAACCCTTAAAGGAGATAAGCTTACAAACCTCTAAGTGGTGGCAAAAAGGTGTTTTCACACCCTAGGTATGTAGAATAAACTAAAATTTAGTATGTCTATGTGTTTGTTATGAAATTGTGCATTTGTGTTGTATGGAATTATGTGTACATGGTGTTAGAGATAGTAATAAGGTAATTTGGTGATATAGTAATGTTAACGGCCTTAAAATAATATGTTTGGCATGATAGATTAGGAAGAGATCCTTGTGTATGTGCACATGCATGCTTTTGGCTGAATGGGGTATCTAATGTGATATGGTATGTGTGAACATGCATATGGCATATTAGGTGTAAAAATGACAAGAATACGGAATGTATAAACCATAATTGGGAATTGATAATAATAGTAAAATGTTTGGCATGAAAATGTGGTGAAATAGAAGCTTAATTGGATAGGTATTTAATGACTTGTAAAATGGCATGATTATGTACCTTATGGTGTGGATATGGCTTATATATGAACTTTTGAAGAAATGATAGAAATTGGAGTTGGTATGGGTTGAATTATAGAAGGCGTAAAATTTAGAATGGATCAAATGAATAGTGTCAATTTTGTAAAATGACCATATAAATTGTAACTTTGTGGCGATAGGCATGTTGTGGCATTTTGTGTGCAATTTGGCATGGTATGTGTTCTAGTGGCATAATAGACTTAATAAGTAATAATATAGAGAATAACTATCTTAATGGTAATTAATGGTATTTGGCCCATCAATTAAACACCCATTGGATGTGTTAACTGGTCAACTAAGGAGTTACGGCTTTTAGGCAATTTGGTCCTCCTAGGGCCACTATTGTCTATTGGATATGCTAGATGCAACTACTGAGGTTCTGAGATGAACCCTGCACACTCGGGTATTGGGAGGTCCACTTGGGCTGATCTTTGCTACCCATTGGTTATCTGTGGATATTAGGAGGTCCTACGAGGCTAATCCCTGTTATACACTTGTGGTGTTGATGATGTGATTTAGGGTAATAGGCAGTCCTATAGGGTTGATCCCTACTATCCCATTTATTGTTATTGGGAGGTCTACGGACTAATTCCTTCTATCTACCAATCTAGTATTAAGAGGTCTATAGACTGATCCCTGCTATTGATCGAGGTAGGTACAACTATCAAGGTATAAAATATAAGCCACTACGCAGGATAGTTCTCGTTATCTGGTGTCTTAAAGTGTTATCTGTCTATTATGGGACTAAATCACTATGAACTTGACTATAAACTTAATATATGGACTTGACTGAATAAAAGAACTGGAC
>CANXYI010038825.1:0-12307 GCA_948208565.1 Hura crepitans
ATTTATTATCCCACACAAAGTTCACATCTTTCCTCAGTAGTTTTGTCATTAGTGTTGCAATCATGGAAAATCCCTTTATAAACCTTCTATAATATCCAACCAATGCTAGGAAACATTAAATCTCAGTGACGTTCCTTGAAGGCTTTCACTCTAACACTGCTTTCACCTTGCTTGAGTAAACTCTGATGCCTTTAGCTAAAGTAATGTGGCCTATAAAGGATACTTCACTTAACCAAAACTCGCATTTTCTTAGCTTGGCAAAAAGCTATCTTTCTCTCAAAGTCTGTAATACTAGCCTCAAATTCTATTCATGCTCCTCTTTAGTCCTTGAGTACACCAAAATGTCATCAATGAACATCACTACAAATTGGTCTAGATATGGCTTGATAATCTGATTCATTAAATCCATGAATGCTCTTGGGGCATTAGTAAGCCCAAATGGCAGCACTAGGAATTCATAGTATCCATACTTTATCTAAAAAGTGATCTTAGGAATGTTAAACTCTTTAATTCTCAACTGGCGGTAACCTGATCTGAAATCATTCTTAGAAAACACACTAGCTCCTCACAGCTAGTCAAACAATTCATTAATTGTAGGCAAGGGATATTTATTCTTGATAGTCACTCTATTCAATTATCTATAGCCAATAAATAATTTGAGTGAACTATCTTTCGTCTTCATGAACAACACCGGTGCTCGCCAAGGAGAAATGATCTATCTTATAAATCCTTTGTCAAGCAACTCTTGTAATTACAACTTTAACTCTTTCAATTCTATAGGTGCCGTATGATAAGGAGCCATGGAAATTAGTGCAGTATCCAGGTATACTTTACTCTCAAAATCAATTTCCTACCATAGTGGTAGTCTTGCTAATTCATCAAGGAGCACATTTGGAAACTTTGACATCATGGGTATCTAATCAAGATTGAACTTAGCTTTTTGAGTATCAACCACAAGGGGCCACATATGCCTCACATCCCTTCCATATTAATCAATTGGCTATAGCAGCTGAGACAATATTAGTAGAGATATCCCTCTCTCTTTGTACAATCACCTATATCCCATCTGGAGTTTAAAGAAATAGTTTTTTCCATTTACAATCCACAACTACTTCATGTCTAGATAGCTAGTCCATCCCTAAGATGATATTAAACTCATCAAATAGAAAGCTTAATGAGATCCCCTAGAAATATATGTCCTTGAGCAACTAAGAAACAACCTATGTATACTCTATTAACTATCACTTGTTGCCCAATCAGGTTGCTAACCAAGATGTCCAAATCAGTAAGTTCTAGCTTTAAGCCTCTTTCCCATGCTCATGCAGTGCAAATATAGGAATATGTGGATCCCAAGTCAATCAAGGCTAAGACAAGTAATTCAAGCAAAGAAAATATACCCATTATCACATTTAGAGAGTTAGCCTCCTCTCTTGCTCGAATCACATGCTGCCTATCTAAGGCTTATGCCTCAAATCTAGGTCTCTGGCTGGGACCAGCTCTCTCACTCCTAGTCTCTCTCTAGCTTCTAGCAAAGTGGGTAAAGATACTTGTATATAGGTACTACCCTCTGGCTTCCTCAAATAATCTATCTAGAAATGGTCCCTAGACACATATACAAAACATGCACTAGGGCGAGTCTTCCACAAGCCTATGGACATCTTCCTTTATAAGTGCCACATCTCAGTGGACCACTTCTAGCTATAGAGATAGGGGTACTAGTAGGATGTTGTTGTCTAGGCTTGAACTTAGAGGCTTGTCCAGACCTCTAAGTCTATCCCTATCCCTATCTCTATCTCTATGGTGGCTGGCACATCTGTCTACCTCTCTGTCTCTTACTTGCCTCTAAGGTTGAGTTGGCTTGCCCTTAGGCAATGGATCTTTTCTTCTGATGGGCCTCCTTCCTTTCCTTCAACAACTCATCCATATCATAAGCTACAGCAACTAAAGAGGCAAACTCCTGGATCTTAAATGTAGCTATCTGAGTTTGGATCTCTATGTCAAGGCTCATCTCAAACCTTTTGCATCTTTCCTCTTCTGTTAGGATAAACTCCATGGCATATCTACTCAACCTCATGAAATCTTTCTCATATTCAGACAGTATCTTTTTCCTCTACTTCAGATCTAAGAACTCATGCTTCCTATTTTTTATATATGCCCTAAAAATATACCTCTTCCTAAATTCCTTCAAAAAGAAATCCCAAGTCCTCTCCTTAGTAACCTTATGCTTTGTAATAATTTCCCACAAATGGAAAGTCTCCTCTTATAGCAATAAAGTGGCATAAATTAAGCTTTCCTCCAGTGAACATTACAACTACTATAGGATCCTAATGGTCCTCTCTAACCAGTACTCAGCTCTTGAAGAATCATTTGCCTAAGTGCCCAGGAAATCTTTATCTCCCATCCTTTTCACCCTCTCCATATAAGTTTTCTATAAGGTCTGGGGTTGTAAAGGTGGTGTAGATGCTGGTGGGGCAGCTGTAGCAGTGGCTTGTCTTAGCAAGTTCACCATCTACTGTAGAAGAGGTAGTTATAGCTATACCTAAGCCTCTACAGGAGCTAAATGAGCAGTATCATTGGGTACTAGGGTCTCTAACCTAGTAGGCTCCTAAATGGTCGGTGGAGTTTGGCTCTTGATAATTTCTTCACTAAAGGGTGGCATGTGCTCACTCATTTTGTCTCACTACAATGAAAACAATTATCAACCTTAAGTAGCATAGTAGTTCCAAACCAAAATCAATCCTAATGCACTCATGTAAGACTCTAGGCCTAGGAACACCTAAACCCATTCTAATACCACCAAATGTAACACCTCTTACCTAATTCACCTCCGAACCAGACAAGATATGTCACTTTTTGATAAGTTACCCATCCTATTATTTCTCTCATCTGTAGCTTATTTAACCCAATATGAATAATTGTTTAAATAAGGTTTCTTAGCCTCAATTTAGCCTAGTTTATAGTTATGACATTCAGTTTACATGCCATACAAGGTTATACATTATTCAGACTCTTTCTAATTATCAAATTCTCAAAGCACCTTGAAAAAGAGTATTAAAATTTCAATAGCATAATGGTTGTCTGGGCTAAATCCAAAAATTTCAACCTATAAAATAGGCATTTCTATATCAAACTCATCCACCACACAACTCATAGGATCCTTCTAATCCATAATATAACTCATCAGCATCAACATAGTGACTCACATATAATTCCACAAACATAGAGTATACAGTATCAGTTTATAGTATTACATCTCATTATCATTGTTGCAATACTATCTATCTCTAATACACGAGTGTGTCTATAAGTCATAATATACATGACAAAAGGCATAAAAATATAACCAAAGCTTGCTAATTTTATGCTACTTCTCTAGTGAGGCTGGGCTATATGAGCTATTTACTACCTACACATTAGAACACCCAATACACTAAGTATATGCTTAGTAATGAATTTAATGAATCATACATGTAATCTGACACAGTGTGCATCACATCATGCATCATGCCGTCCTATATATCATGCTTTATATCATCTCATGAGCCAAGCATTATGCAATATGCCATTATAGTTATACTCAACATGTGTCATGGTTAGTTATTACATGCAGTATCATTATACAAATTTCAATTATATTTAGTGTCCTTTTTTTCTCCATGTTATCTAATTATCCACCTCTTATTAAAATAGTTATATTCATCATTTAGTTAATGGCCTATATCTGCAAGACTATCCTTTTAACATTAGATAATGGCATCTCAATATGTTTGGGGGCTCGTATTTTAGACCTTGATAGCCATACTCTATCATGTCATATCTTATCATAATCATTATTATTGTGTAGGGGTTTAAATCTAGATCCTTAATGTCCACACTCTGTCTCATAAGCTATGCAGGGGCCAACATTCTGGACCTTGATGGCTTCACTCCTTTATCAAATCTCATAAATTGTGTAATAGCCCTTCGTGGACCTTAAGGCGGTTGCACCACACAATGTCATAAATAGATCAATATCATCTCATAGTCATCCTCAAGGATCAACCTCTCATGACACCAAAGTGTTCTAGCAACTACTACTTCCTAGTTGATTAGTCAACTTATCTAGTAGGTGTTTAACTAATATGGGCCTCAATTTATGTCCATTTAATCTTCAATCTTCCATTTAGTGTATCCATTTTCTAACAACTTAAAAATTCTAAGTATCAAATTATTATTCTTCTCCTCTCCTATTTATTCCTTTCTTAAGTCTCATATTCATCCCATTTAATTCAATTCTCTCTTCATTCGTTCTCATGGTACTTTTTCCTCATTTCATATCTCAAGTTCATTTCAAGTCTAGTTCTTCTCAAGTTCTCTTTAATAATCTAATTAAAGTTAGAGGAAAAGTCCCAAAAATGCTATTAATCATGCTATCTAATCCATTAATTTAACATCATGGTTAGATATATGTCAAATAACAATGTTAAGGCCTTATTAACCTATACTACCCTATTCAGCCAACCTAACAACCCCTCCAAAAATTTTATATTATATTCTCATACTTTATATGTACCATTCAGCCACTTAATGTTTACCACAATACCTCACTTTTCTTTCCCATTTATCACACCATTCAATCTTTAAATAATGCACATATATTATTTGTATTCAAGTCTCATGCAAATTTATAGCAACACACATAATTACACAAGTTCCATACAAGTACACACATAAAAATTGTGCTATTTAATAACCTAAAATTTATGAATCATCAAATTCACTTACTTGGCTCTCTAAAATGGCCTTAAATCTCTTCTCAAGGTTGTCTTTCTCTCCTCTCTACTTCTCATCCTTCTCTATCCACAAATATACACATATACCACCTTTAAAAATTCATCAAAAATTCTACATACAACCTAACGAAAATCTAAGCTCATAAATACCTTATATACTTTAATTCCCACCTTAGAAAATTATTAGAAATTAAAAATAACCACTCTCCTTTACCTTGATCACCATTTACTGCCTTTGAATAATTCTCTTTCTAGACCTCCTCAAGATGAAAATCCACTAGAATTAGAAAAAGGGGAGCATAGAGGTAATTTTGATATATTAAGTGGAATTTTTGGTGTTGATACAATAATGGAAATGAAGAAATTTCTTAGGGTTCCTATGGTGGCAATGGTGCCTAGTATTGAGGGGGGAAGAAGGCTGATTTTTGCTATTTTAAAAAACTTAAGGTCCATTTTTATATTTGGTTGGATGGGTGGATGAATGCCAAGTGGCAAATGAATGGTTGAGATCTAATCTTGGCTAATTCAATCTTAAAAATTCATATTTCATGCTTTAATACTCGAAAAAATTAGTTAATGGGTCTAAAAATCATTAAAATTAGTACTTTAATTATCCCCTAGAAATCAAAATTTTTTCTAACAAAAATTATTTTTTTCAGGTAATGGCGTCATAAATTAATTCAGTTTAATTACTTCCTGATCTCAAAAAATTTCAAAACCAATTCATTATCTTAGTTAGAATTTTGTCCATTAAGTTGTGCTTCTTTTAGAATTTTTTGAGAACTTATAAAATAAATTTTCATTTAGCTTCAAGTGAGTTACTATTCACAGAAAAGTGGTAAGCAAACTTTACAATTTATTTTAACCCCTTAAATGACTTTAATTTTATCTCGAATTTCTCCCATAGTAATGTTTTTATCATTTCTATCATCCTATGGCCTCAGCACACTTCAAGTTTTTGAAAGTACTATTCACTATTCAGTGGCCTCTATTTAAAATATCAAAAAAATTATGAACGTTACATACCATAAGCTCTAGGTTTTTTATTTTATTCCCTTAAGTTGTTATTGTAATATAAAATGCACACAATGATTTCATCCTCTTATGTTACTAAATTATCCTCGCTTATTTTATCCTATTTTTACGTAATATTTTTCTTTTAATTAATGGCATTGATCGTGCCTTTAACATGAGAAATTCTCATCTAATAAAATTTCCACAATCTTATACAATTAGGTTAACCTATTTCTATCATTGTGTTTCTGATGCACTATATGTATCTTACTCTTTTTATTTTTCTCGAATAGCTTTATTTATTTATTATTTTTATTAGCTACTGGTATCTTATAGATATGTATCTGGTATGACTCAAGCATTCAAAGTGCTAGGTACTAATGAATAACATATCACAAGCTAACGCATAGTTGGTATGATGCATGTACTCTATATAATTAATACTTAGCACAAACACACTACTCATGCTTAGATATTTAAGTGTGTGGATATAACCAATATATTACATAGAATATACATTGAATAAGTCTATAAAACATAAGTACTACTAAAATTGGTTTACTAGGGTAACTATAATTAAATAACTTTATAAGGTTAAATTTAATGTGTGAGATTACAAGATAGGGGTTCACATACCTTTCTATAGTATAAGAGGGTGGATTCTTATTTTGTTGTTAAATGTCTTGTATTATAGTCTCCTATTATATTAACCTAGATGTATTATGTAAATGGGATGTTCATTTTTTTAAGAGTTTACTAACATACTTTTAGGATTTTGGCTACAAGTTGAGTAACATGCTTAATTTGGTTTTCATAAATATAGAATCAATGCATCGTGCTAGTGTAAGGCATCTTGTTCTCTTATAGTGTCCACATACATGTATAACTCATGCTAACCATTATCATAGCAGAAAACATAAAAGTAGAATAACAACCATTATCATCTAAGACATAAGCTTATGTTTAAAGCTAGAGGTACTCACCATTCTACTAGCAAAAAATAGGTTATAGACAAAACAAGCTAGCATCACCCCCAAACGAATCAAATTGGGCACATATACTTATTTCCAATATGCTTCTCTCTTTATCTATTATTACTAATGCTTTTGCTCAAGATGTTCATTTTATACTGGTGGTTTTACTTACAATGCTCCACATAAAATCCAATTAGTAGATATAAATCCAATACATGAAACCTATAGAGTTATCTATCAAAATACAATCCGATGCCTATCTTGGGATCCATAGTCTTCCAGGCATACTCAACTAACATGATCTAATTAACTTGAACAGTTATTGTAATGCCTAAAAATCCTAATATTATGAATAGTACTTTTTGAGATGATAATAATATTACCAATTAGAGTATCACTAATGCTATAGAATAGGAGTAAAACCTTATAGTTTTACATATTAACCAGTAGCTGAGTTAAGGAATAATATGGAAATTTTCATAAAGTCCCCTAATCCATAACATTAGCCCATTTGTGGGTTAATGTGTAAAAGTTTGTTTTCTCTATTTTTGTATGTCAACCTGCAATTAGGATAAAGGATGTTTTTGGAATATTTTTAAGCGAAGAATGGATTTAAAATGAATTCTCTAAGCTAGTTACAAGGCAAAAGTTATGGTAAGGAATATGGTTAAAGAGATCATATGATATATACATGAACATAGATGGAATTTTTTTTTTTATCTAAAGGTGGTTATGACAAGGAAGACTAATGCTATAAAATGGAAGCCAATAGGTTAAAGTGAGGAAGTTAACCCTTATGGTTTTATATATTAACCCATTTGCGGGTTATTGTGCAAAAATCCATCATTAGGTAGTTTTATATATTAATCCATTAGAGGGTTAATATTGAAAATCTAACTTTATTATTTTGTATATTAACACACTGGTAGGTTAACGGCAAATATTAAATGTTATAAGAATAAGGTAAAGATGAAAGTAGTGATTTTAATTAGATTCTCTCAATTTTTGAGCATGAATTTTTTGAGGCATTTAAAAAATGATGTGCATGATTATTTGGGACCATAATATATGTAAATTGATGCTAGAATGGAAGAATGAATGAACAAGAATAAAAAGAAAATTTAAGTAAAAAATAAAGGATTTTTAGTTAGGCTTTATTATGGGCCATTGATTTCTTTTACTGAAATAATCTTGGCCATTGATTGTGAGTATAAAAAACCCAATTTTCAATAGCTAGAACCATATTTTTTTCCTAGCATCAAAAATGCAATCTTCATTTCTTATTCTTTTATATACGAACCCCATTTGTCAACTTTCGAGCTCATCATGACCCTCTCTTTCTCCCATATAACCCATTTTTCCTTTAGAAAATCATTAATTTCACACATGGAGATGAATAATCAAATGTCATTTGGCAAAATTGCAGTATTAATGAGGAGAATTTCAAATAGGTTATGCATGGGTGAATAATAATCTAAAATTGTGTAAGTGCTTATTTTTTTAGTTTTAATAATTTTTAGCAATAATTTTTGGTTCCAAAACAAGATATATTAATTTCAATTTTGATTTGGATACGTGTTTGAATTATTATGAATTTTTTAATCTTATGAATTAATAATGACCATGTATGGGAAAAAGGGTTTATTTTTATGCTTTGATATTTTTCAAAGATGTAATGAGATACCAATAAGAGATTTATCAAGTCAATTTGAGCATTTTATGGCTATTTTAATTATTGTAAATTTTTGGAGGTTATGGAGAAATAGAAATCGAATATTGCATGAATAGTTGTTTTGAGGATTTTGTAATTTTTAGGGTGTCTTTAGGATGTCAAAAAGAGTTGTATAAGGTTGGTTTAAAGAATTGAAACATATTTTAATTGTTATGAATTTTTTATTGTGAATTGAGGTTATGTTCAAGATGAGATAAAGAGAAAGCAAGGGGAAAGATTATAGAAGGTTCATGGATGCTTTAAAGGGTATTTTGATGCTACTCAGGTAAGTCTGTCCCTTATGTATGTGTGCTTATGATTTTGGGTTTTGAAAGTATGTGTTTAACATGTAAAATGTGTATGTATGCTTCTGGTGATGTATCAATGTTATGTTTTTTAATGTAATGTCGATGTATTAGGAGTGTTTAAGAGCATGCAATGAAATCTTGTGATGGTCAATTAAAAATTTGAGTTGCCTTTATTATTAATGGTTGAATGTTTATGTTATGTGATTTAATAAAGTTAATGATCACTTAAGTGACGTAAGTTATATGAATGCATGGCTTTAATATTAATAAAAAATAATGAGATTATGATTATCCATAATGCTGTGATATTAATATGTCTTCTTTAATGGATGATGTTATAGCTGAATGGCCTATGGCAAGTAGTTATGTCTATGTGTCATATTTATATATGCTATGAATAATGCATGACCATATGCAAGAGAATGATCATGTGAACATGTAATCACATGTGTAATATAATGAGAATCTCTTTTAAGCATATGTATGAACTATTAGCATGAAAAAGATGATATGTTAATATAGATGTCATATGGTAGTCATGAATGCCATAATGCTTGAGGAGCTTATGATATGGCCAAATGGCTTGATATGAAAATTGATGGGTGCTTAAGCATTCATTAAATTCTTATAACATAATAATGTAGATATAAGGCAAGAATGGCCAATTGGTATATTTATTTATATATACATTGATGTTAGAAATATTATGGAAGACGCATGAATACATGAATAATAATGAGTATAAGGAATTAAGATGTTATGTGTAATGTGATAAGATGCAATATTTATACACATTAATGGCTTGACTAAAGGGCCTATATGTAATTATATGTATCCATGTTCATATAATATCTAAAATGGATAATATATGGGTTACAAATGATTTAATTGATGATAAACATGTAAAATGAATTTGTAATATGGGAAAATGCAAAAAGATGTACGTGAATGATATGGGAGCTATGTTATGGTCTTAATACATATATATGCATTATGGAAATGATGTATGTTATATGTTAATGAAGCATATTAATGACTTTGATCATGTTAAATGGTATTATTAATGTATATTAAAGTTTGTAATCAATGAGAATGCATGTCGATAAGTATGAAGTGATATGTCTATATTGTATGCGTGTTATGTAAATGGTGAGTGCTTATGTCTAATTGATGTATTATACATGTTAATGGCATATGCACAAGGTGTATGTTTATGTATGGATGTAAATGAATGGATATGCATAACATGAGTTATGTAGGATGATTGTTTGATAGATGATGAGGCATGAGGGCTTGGTGACTGAAAGGCTTTTTTGTATGCATGTATATGTAAATGCTTGACTATAGGCACATTAAAGGAAATGAATGAATGTAAAGATCAAAATGAGTATGATTACATTATAATATAAGATATATAGACAAAGAATTCATGTTTAGACTTTTATGGTAGGATGGCCGAATGACCTACATGCAAATGTGTAGGTGTGTGCTTCATGTTAACCATAGTGTGATGATGTATATTATCTAATGGATGTAATAGATAATGAGCATCAAGAAAACATTATTAAAATGGTTATATTTTAAGAGATGTATGTGATTATTATATATATCAAGTATATGCTATATGATATGGTCAATGATCATATAAGTTGGCCATAATATGATTAAGACATATTATATGCCTAAATGATATTATAAGGTGTTACATTATCATGTGATGCTATGATGATTTTATGATGAGGTTAGAGCATAATGCATCTTGAATAAGCTTATGCTATATTGTCAATGAATATGGCATTCATGACCTAATGAAATATATAATGCTAATAAAAGAAATATGTATTTATCTGTGATGCATGTGTGTTGATATATAGCCTCAAAATGTGGTTAATTGTGTGATATAATATGCTTGATTTCTAAAATAAGACTTATGACATATTTTCTTGGTTTAGTCATTTGTTGGCTAAACTAAATTAATTAGAAGTTATAATAATCTTGAATAAGATGGTGTAATTAAAAATAAACTATTAACAGCCTATATGAGAAATAACCTAGTATGGATAGGTTGGTTGATCAGCTAGGGAGTTTTATAGCACCTACTAAGCTACTTCGATGCCTCAATACATTTGGTCCATGGGTCTACTAAATTTCTAACCTATGGGCTTATATTATTGATCTTAATATCCATGTAGGTGTAGCTACCATGATGGTCTAATAGGGCTACTACACACACATTGGTGCATTAGCCACTAAGGTTTAAGAGGGCCACTACATACTTATATTGGTGCAGCAATCCATAAGGTTCATAATGGGGGCCATTACACACTATAATCCCAGTATCCATATGTTATTTGTTTTCCTTTAAAATAGGCATAATAAAACAAGATTAATGGATAGTATTATCATGCCCTGACTTTTTATCTAATTTAACCACACATAGAGTGGGAATTAAAGAAAACCATGGCAAATAAAATTGATGTACGGATCGAGTAGAGTTGGTTGGTATGAATAATAGAGTGAAAATTCATCAAGGGATGTAACGGTCATTTTTCCAAATTATTAAGGGTAATTCTAAAGGAGTAATTAAGGCTTATTAATAAGTGAAATATGTATGGAAAAGGTAGAAACATGAAAATAACATGAAAGGAATGCATAAATGTGAAAAAAATGAGGTTTGAGACCTAATCTTAGTGAATAGTAACATTGAGTTGGGAATATTACCACCTAGACCCAGTTGGATTTATTGTACTAAAACAAAGTTCCAACTAAAAGACAGTATGTGGTGAAATTCGAGAACTATTTGAGGTCATATAAGTTGTTAAATAAGAAAAAAAAAAGTCTGAATTACAGTGTCCTAGGGAATAATAACTTAACTTTAGTTGAATAATTAAATATCTAAAATAAGCTTAGAAAAAAATCTGAAAATAGCACGACTTGATGGTCAAAAATTCTAACTAAGCCAATAGTATTGAAGTTTGAATTTTTTTGACCAAGGGAAATAATTTATTTAATTTAATTTAAATTTGTATTTAATGTTTCAGTGGGTTTTGCTCAATCAAAAATTGCAAAATTAGGGTGAGGTACTAAATAAAGTATTTTTGAATTTTTGGTAATGAGAATGGAATTTTTTGAAGGCTCTAAGGTCAAAAATGAATTTTTATGTACCAAAATACACTAGAAATAATCTCAACCATTGGATTTTAAGTGGGATGATCATGGCCATTGAAAGAAGGGGTATATAAGGGTGGATACATCTAGATTTTATGAGCATAATCTCTCTAAACTCCATGGATGGTAGAAATTAAGCTTTCTCCCACTATAAACATGATATTTTTTTCTCTCTTCAACCCCCAAAATGCACCTAAAACCCCAAACCATAGGTGTAGAATCCATCTAACACCTTTATAAAGCAAAAAAATCATGAAAAAAGAAAAAAAAAAGGAAGATTTGGTGAGATTTAAGTATAAAGGAATATGGGGTTTTAAATGTTATATGGTGGTAAGTTGGTTATTTTTAAGGTTTACTAAT
>CANXYI010038957.1:0-11649 GCA_948208565.1 Hura crepitans
AATTTTTTTTTAATAGTCAGACATAGTGAAACAAATAAATAAAAAATAGAATACCGAGGTTTAAATTTCCAAGTGCATAAAAAATAAGAGATGGTGTGATAAACTAACCATTTTTCGGTTCACAAAGAACGCTAAACACAATATACAACATCATCGATTTATGCATTATTGCATTTTATATATTATTTAACTAGACCCATTCGTCCATGCTCATATAACTAATATTTTTTTTTTTGGGTAAGCAGATTACTAAAATCAGATAAATTAATTTTCCAAGCTTTGAAGTCAAATCTTCTATTCCTGTGCTTGCATAACAATCCATGAACATAAATTAATACCAAGAAATGCTTTGATATTGGCATTTCTTGGCTTCTTATGGCCATGTGTATATATATAAACATTCTGTAGGAACAAAAACAAAGAATGTCTGTCTTTAGGTCTCCAAACACAGCCTACCTATTTAATATAAGTAATTCCTAAGTAATGAGAGCTTCGTTTAGCATGCGAAGTGTTTAGTGTTCTACAGAGTTTGTTTTTGGATTCTGAGACTGTAAAAATCAAATATAAATAATGGAACACTTTACCATGTGGGTTAATTTCGGGAAATTAAAATAAAAATAGTTGAGTTACAAAATCCCAAGATTTAATTAATACGACAAAGCAAAATATGCTATCTATGATGTCTTCTATTACTATATGTTTAACTGATGAATTAAAAGATTTTTTTTTAATTAGGCTCTCGACTATATGTTCAATTCTTTATATATTGAAGGCTCAAATGGGTTATCTTTAATTTTTTTAATAATTAATTAAATAATTTTATAATTGGATTGCATTAATTTCACCTTAAAAAATAAAATTATGTTTAATTCACTTTTCACCTCATATGTTTCATTAGGGCTGTTTAATCACTTATATAAGAACTAATTTAATAACAAAATAATCTAACAAACTTTTAAGAATTTAAAGTAATTTATATTTTTAATTAATTATAGCTTATTATTAGTTTTATTTATTAAAAACTTTATTAGGCCTGCATAAGAAATTTTATTTTTATGTTCTGATATGAGAACTGAACTCAAAATGGTATATTACTAGAGATATGATTTATCTAACACTTAAATAAAATAAAATATGCACTTCAAGTTAAACGTTATTTTTTTTATATAATTCATAAAGAAAAAAAAAGTGAGGTCCAATTTCGGATATCCCATAGGGACTAGATTTTTCAAATCGAGCAAGATATTGTAAAAGCCGAAACACAGAGCAAGATATTCAATGATTAGGGATGAGTATGGTCTTAGTTTGATTAGGGATGAGCTAAATATATTATTTAAGTTCTTTAAGAATTTTGATTTATAGAGTCAGTACGATTTTCTCAAGATCGATTTAATTGGTTAAAATACGATAGAAATTACATTACTTTATATTAAAATTTCTTATTTTATATATTTATCAAAAATTTAATTCGATTTCAATTTGAAATTTTTATTAAATTAGATATCAATTATTTCAATTTAATTCGATTTAATTATATCTGATAATTAAACTATAGTCTCCTCTTTCAATGATGCTAACGCGTAATATTGGGTCATCATGGCAAAAGGAGATCAATGCTTGCCCCTTTGTCTGGAAAACTTTCATCCAAATTATGATTTTGATTTTACAAAATGTATCAATACATTCTTCTATTAAAGGTTTTAATATTCGTAAGTATACGCAGACGCAATTAAACATCAGAGAAAGAATTATCCAAACAAACCATGGTTGGCCTCCGCACCAGGAAATTTTAATAATTTATTGTTGCGTTATAGTTAATTTTCGTGTTACAAGTTTCCTGTATTCTAAAGAAATATAATATTCATCATCTGAAATTAGAGGCTGATACCTCCCCATCGTTGCTTCAATTGCTCTCATCCAGTGCTGGCAAACATTCAAGCAGTATATCAGCCGCACGAGTCAACTCTTGTTCTGAGATGATCAATGGAGGAACCAGCCTAATAATGTTTCCTTTTCCTGCAGTTAATATTAGAAGACCTGAATTTCGACAGGCATTTACAAGAGGTGAAGCAGGTACATCCAGCTCTATCCCCATTATGAGCCCCAAACCTCTTACTTCTCTCACATGCGAATTCCCTCCCAGCTTCCGAATTAATATTTCTCTCAAGTACTGACCCTTCTTAGAGACACTGGCCAAGAAAGTAGGGCTTGATATTTTATCTAAGACAGCAATGGCAGCACTGCAGACAAGAGGACCACCAGCAAATGTGCTTCCATGTTCTCCATATTTCATGGCAGCAGCAACTTTTTCACTCATTAATGCAGCTCCTATGGGTAGGCCTCCTGCAAGAGGCTTTGCAATGGTCATTATATCTGGGACTACACCATATGCTTCATGTGCCCAAAGATAACCAGTCCGGCCTAAGCCACACTGAACCTGAGAAGTGAGAATAGAAAATCTGTAACACGATTGTTAATTGAACTGAGATAGCATCATAAAATATTTGTATGCTTCAAACCTTGACAATGACATAAAGGGTAACAAGAAGTAAACTGCTCCAAGTATTTAGAAAGTTCTTTTGCAGGGCTTATATGGAGAGGGCCATATAAACCCTCTGCATTTTTTGCAGGTTACACAAGCAAAGACAAAAAATTTAAATTTGTTTAATGGAAAATTCCTCATGACGTCAAATACAAACGATTAGTTGCTTCCCCAAGTCATGTGACATCAAATACTTGACAAACTCAAATTTCACATCCTGCTTACAGGATTCTGTTCTATCCTCTGTTTAAGTTTCCTCCAACCATATCAAGCAATTCGGTAAACATTATAATAACACAAAAAACAATAATCATATATCAGTGTTTACGAAGAAACTTATGTTTCTCCTTGTTTTTCCTTTCTTACAGGTTGCTACAACCTGTCTAAATACAAAGAAATGCTACCTGCATAAGAACATCTCAGAGAATTTTAGTAAAGCGGCGCTCATGAATCAGATATTATCCTGATAATGATTTGAACGTAAACTAGTATATCTACCGTTTCTGTTAGTGACAGCACTAATGGGAGTAATTTGATCAATACTGCACATATCATTATCAAATAATTGAATTGATGCAATCTAAAGCATACAATTAAGAGTATTATTTCGCTTTTCATCCCAAATAATCTGATCAACAAAATTATATTCCAGGATCAATCGTCTATTGGCAAATATATTTGCAAAATTGAAAAGATGCTTACCTCATCAAAAACCAGGAGAGAGCCAGCGTCATTACATGCACTACGCAAGGACTGCAAAAATTCCTTTCTTGCACTGTAAATGCCACCTTCACCCTGGATAGGTTCAACGAATACAGCAGCAATTTTCCCAGTTCCAATCAACTCTGTTGCAGCTTGTATGTTCCCATATTCTAGGAAATTAACTCCGGGCATCAGGGGCTCAAAAGGAGAACGGTAATGCTCTTTGCTCGTCAAAGCAACAGCTCCCATAGTCCTTCCATGAAAGCTATTAGTGAAAGAAATGAACTCTGTTGCAGGCTGTGTCCCATTTGGAGGTAAAACCCTTTGGAACTTCCTAGCAAATTTGATAGCAGCTTCATTTGCTTCTGTTCCAGAGTTTGTGAAAAACACGCGATCAGCAAAAGAAAAATCCACTAGACGTTTTGCAAGCTCCACCTACAGCAACAGCATAAATCGGTAATTATAATAGCAAACGAAATTTAAAAAAAAAAAAAGGACGAAAGAGAAGGCTATTACCTGAGGGATAGAATAGTAGACATTGCTGACATGCGTAAGCAAATTGGCTTGCTCTGTAACTGCTCGCACCCAATCGGGATCGCCATGGCCGAGTGCATTGACAGCGATACCAGACGTTAAGTCCAAATATTCTCGACCCTCGGGATCAAACAATTTACAACCTTTGCCTTGGGAAAGCACCAGCGGGTTTCTTGCATAGGTCCCCGCAAGAACCTTTGCCTCCATGTCCATCACCTCCTTACTCTTCAAATTAAGTTTCACGGGATCCAAATTAAGACAAGCCCGAGTCTTAAACGAACGGTGGAGATCCGCCGTCGGTGGAGAAAGAGAGATGGGACGGTTAAAAAGCAAGTCGATCGACTTCATTTCGTTGTAATTCTGGTGTTTGATTCGTCTAAGTGTTTGTGGTAATGGGTTTATATACAAGATCTGTGTTGAAATCTTTTTCAGGAAGTGGTGAAATTATTGGAATTTGTACGCCAATAATTGAGAAATGAATCGATTCTACACGGAAAGCGAAAACATTTGGGAGAAAAATTCAGGAAGCTGCAAGGAGAGGGGGATTAACCGTTTCAGAATAACTAACTTCATTACTCAAGAAGAGACCAAACAGAATACTCAAACGGCTACAGTTTTGGCGCATTTAGGGCGTTGAATAATAGTGCGCAGTTGAGTCAAATTGTTTAATTCAAGCACTTTTTTTTTCTCCAAAATAATTATAATTTTTTTTAATGTTTGTTACTAGTCGGATTAATTAGGAATATTTATACATTTATTATTAAATATATATTTATTAAAATATAAAGATTAATAATTAAATAATAAATTGTCAGATTTAAAAAAAATAAATTTAAAATAAATACAGAAATATATTAAATATACCCTGCATCAAATTAACCATTTTTTCCTATCACGGTACAATTATATATAAAAAGAAAACATAAGCAATTTTTCTGGAATAAGCAACCACAAGCATAAAAAATAAAATAAATAATGCTAGTTAAATTTACACATGTATTCTGCTTTTCTTAAACTATTAAATAATTCATATTATCTAAATAAAAAAAAGCCGTAATTACTTTTAAAATGTTGAAAAAAGGGCCGAAAAATATTAAATCAATCAAGCTTGATTTAACATGGGCTACGTTCATCCTATCTGAGCATCCAAACACAGGTCCATTTAAAATCCAATAAAAGTCCCATTTTTAAAATTTCAGTTCTCAAGCAAGATTCAAGAACGAGACAACAGAAGCAACAAACAAGCAAAACCATTTGCAACTAATCACAAAGAAATGAAAACAATAACAAAGTAAGATTGATTTGTGAAGCCAATATCAATATATCCATGACAAGTCTTGTCGAAATGACACAGATCTTGCAGTTCCTTGAAGACCCCTTTCAGAAATTTGGGGACAATCTTCTACTGCTATAGATTCCAGTTTATATAAGCCAACAAGATGTTTTAACCCATCATCTGTAACTCCCAAGCACTTGCTTATCCGTAAGGTGCACAACCGAGGAAACTGCCCCACCAGCTGCAGCCCCTCATCGGTGATTTCTTGACATCTTACAAGCTCCAGGCTCTCAAGATATTGAGCTGAACAAAGAGCTTCCATGCCAACATCATTGAAGGAATACACATGGTCAAGTGCGAGCTCCCGAATAGGACACTTCTGAATCAAAATAAGGATTCCATTTAAAGTAAATGATGAGAAGGAAGGGAACTCCCCATCGGAGAAAGATATCCGGACAGATTCAAGCACTGGACAGTTTTGAGCTACTGCTTTGAGACTTTCATCTGTCAATCTCAAAGGGTTGTTCAGCAGAAGCGGCAAGGCGAAATCAGAAGGAACTCGAAGAGAAATTGACCGAAGATTTCTTGATTTTTGAGCTAAGCCTATAATGTCGCAGTCCCTCACCCCGACACACATATCTAAATGGATCTTCTCCAAGTTCTTGCATTTTGCCAACACACAAGCAAGCCCTCTACCTGGGCTGATGATGCAACTCACGAGGTTAAGTTCCAACATAGATTCACATGGGACCAATTGCTTTTGCCATCGATCTACAGCCAACCGATCATAAACCTTCATATACCTGTAATTAGCATCCACCTCGAACTGCAGTTTCTTTAGCTTTCTCCATGTAGATCCTAGCTTAATCAAATCACCCTCCCCAATCACTCTACAATTCTTAATAGAAAGGTCCTCAAGCGTTTCAAGCTTGCCAAGGTATTCCAGCCATTCAACACTAGTGACATTGAGACATCGATTAAGGTGGAGAACAGTAAGATTTTTGCAACCCACAACAAGAGATAAAACGCCACAACCAGTGATCCTTGGCGTGAAAGTCAAATTCAATGCTGAAAGCTTTGTACAAGAAGCTAAATGACGAAGACCCGCATCAGTTATGAATGTGCAATAGCTTAAAGTGAGATCAAGCAGAGATGGACAGCTATTAGCAAGAATCTCAAGGCCACGGTCATCTAACTGCTTTCCTAGTTTTGACATCCAACCAAAATAACTTATTTCCACTTTTACCAAGTTAGGAAATCTATTGCAGAGCAAAGATAAAGCTTCATTTGCAGGATCTAATCCACAACCAAACCGAAGAGATTGTCTTTGCTCGCTATCCAATTCATAGAGACGCTTAGATGCTAATGAAGCAGAATTTCTATCAACAGTTTTCTTGACCCTGCAAAGGATCTCCCAAACCAATTGGTCTGGTAAATCATCCATCCAAGCCGGATACCTTCCTTGCTTTTTTACCAAAGCTACATCAACAAATATCTGAAAATTCAAGCCAGATGAACTCGCAATCTGATAAAAAGGAGATAATATGTGCGTGTATATTGACACCCTTGTTTATTTCACCACAACAATTGCAAGAAAAAGCTCTCCCTCTTCTCAAATTAAAACATTCAACATACGGCCGACAATTGAAAAGGAAACCATCAATTTATTTTCTCTTGAACTATTCCGAAATCGTCACCTAACATCCTATATAGAACATGCACAGAAACTTGAGTCTGTCAATCTAGACAGTTAAACAACGCAAGAAAACAAAAAGCCAAAAACCCATTCAGCTATTGATTCTCAAAACTTCACACCTTGAGATTTATCAAATAATTCCATACGGAATGTCTACAACAAACAAACACGAGAAACTCAGATTAAATTTGACCTAAAAGGACGTAAAAAAAAAAAATCTGAGAAAGAATTATAGGGATTATACACTGAAGCCACCTTGAAATTCATTCAGCAGTGTCATTACCGTGCATATAAAAGCATTAATGTATGCCTTGATAACCAAAAGAAAGAAACTTCACCTGGAAATCGAAAGAAACAGAAGATTGGGATGACGAAAGGTGTCGACTTTTAAATTTGAAAAGACAAATCGGAAATTTTGTAGAAGCTTTTAACAAATTTATTAGGCAATTGAAAATTATATACTCAATTGATTCTTGAGAGGAATATATTCAATGGATTTGATGATCCATCCCGTTTTGAATTTCGTATTTATTATTTCCTGGTACGGCTCGCTCGCTAACCTTCTTTCCGTCGCCAACATAATGCACTTTTACGAAAATGTCCATACGAGGATTTGTCATAATGTTGACGGTTGACTCTTTAATTAAGCACATAATTCGTATATATAGTTTGTATAATCATATATTATATATATAATATAATTACTTTATTATAATTATTTAGCATTTTAATTATAATTAATTTATACATAAATATTCAAATATATATTATAAAAATATAAATACATAGAAAGTTTATAATTTTTCAACATAAAAAATTAAAACTAAATAAATCTAAGTAGTCAAGTTGAAAATTTTAATATATTCAATTTAATTATGCTTACTTTACTTTAGTATGTAATTTACAAATTAAATTTATGTTTGGTAATATTTTAAAAAAATTTACAAAAAAAATAAAATAAAATAAAAGTAAAGTATCATTAAAAAAAATGGAATGAAGTTATTAATGCCAGTAAAATTTTATTGTTGACTCGTAACGACAAAATATTGCAACCAGAGGTTCAGAACGTTATTTCTCTAACATCAATTAGAAATTATATTATATTATTAATTTTGTATGACAACGAGTTCATCAAGCTCAATTTTTTCCCCTAAGGGGTGTTTTGGTCTTTAACGTATGGACAGAAAAAAATCACAGAGAAGGGACCCATGAAAAATATCTCGTCGGTCGATCCCAGCATTAAGATATTTCGAAAGGAAGCATTTAGTTTTATTCATCAGCGAAAATCTTTTACTTTTCATGAACACATGGCCGTCTATATTTGACCGCAAATTGAAATAATCTAAACATTAACTTAACCACAATTAACCTAACCAAATTTATTAGCTTAATCACTAAATCCCAAAAAAAGAAAATCCTGATTATAGCCTCATATAAGAGCATGCGAGCTGCTTACGTAGAATTACTGGGAGCGTCACCTATGGTGCCTAGCCAAGGCGGTGGCAACATACCAGTCTGCTCATGCACCGTCTTGAACAACGGCGGCAACATGCCATACACGGCAGCAACATCCTTCATAGGCCCTACAACACCACCGCCGTTGACGGCCTCTGCTCCACCCCCATTAGCACCATTGTTCCATATGCTAATCTTAGGCTGCAATCCGTTGACTGCCTGAGCATTAATCTTGGCAATTTCCAGGAACGTGTTCTTCTCCAGCATTATGTAATCTCTTAAAGCAGCGTAGTTGCCGTTGAGTTGTTTTAACAGTGTGTTCAAGTAATATCCTTGTGCTTGTGCAAGTACATGAATTGCTTCCGCTTCTTTCTTTTTTGCATAAAATTCTGCGTCGGCAGCGGCTTTCTGCGCCTCGGCATTCTTCTGATTCCTGTATAATATTGCATCCGCTTCTCTCTGTTTCTTGTACAGCTCCCAGTTTGCCTCTTGCACCTAATTCAGTTAGAAAATAATCAGATCAATGTATTGTTCAATCTTATTAGATTTCTTGAGCACCATGGGTACCTTAGTCTCGTAATCCACAGTGGCCTTGCTGAGTAACTGAGCCTTGAGTTTCTCGGTCTGAGCCAATGCATTCTTCCTTTCTACTTCGCACTGTAACTCAGCTTCTCTTACAGCGACAGCCTTGGAAGCCTCGACCTCAGCCAGTTGAGACGCTCGAGCCCACCCTGCCTTCTTGGTTGCCAGTTCAGCATCGGCCTCCGCCACATCGGCCTCCTTTTTATTTTCAAATATTTTCACATCAGTCCTCACTTTGATCTCCTCCTTCTTCCCATCTCCTTGTCTTTGCGTTGATATAATCTTTGTTTCAGCATCAATTTTCGCCGCATTCTGTGTAGTCTGGCCCTCTCGAAGCTTCGCTCCGATTTCACCCTTCATCTTAGCTTCAGCCACATCAACCTATCATAATATGAATTAATTGGTGAATAATATCCGTTCTACGAATTCTAAAAGAATAGAGAGAAAAAATAGTTAAAATTACCTTGGCTTGATTGGCAGCCTCCATCTGTGTCTTTTGGCCCAAATAAGAGAAATATTCATGGCCACGAACATCAACCAGCTGTTTAACATTAGCATTATAAATAATCAAACCAAATTGATTCAATTCCAATTGAACCTTGTCAAAAACCTCCTGCTTAAACTCTTTAGTGCCCTTAAAGATCTCCTCCATGGTCATGGATGCGGCCAAAACACGGGTTTCTCCTTCAATAACCCCCTGAACAAGATCTACAACATGGTTCGATTGCTTATCGTGAGGAGCAATCAACCTAGCGTAGAGAATAAGACTCTCTTCATTATCAACGCGAGGCCCGATAGTGAAAACTGCTGGAAGAACAAAAGGAAGTTTTTCGGCGCTCATCGCCTGAACATTGAAACTGTAGTTCACCGGAGATATGTCGAAACGGCTGCATTTTTGAAACGGCCAAACCCATGCTTTCTTCGCTAGCCTTATGTCACTGATTCCGGATCCGGTTATGGCTAGATACTCTGATGGGGCTGCAACTCGCCACATATTTCTTGATTAATCAAAGATGATTATAGAAAAAAAAAACCCGGATTAGATGGAGATAGGATCAACGAGGTCGATGATTGGCGTGTATTTTATAGGGAGAGAGAGGCAGGGGTGAGCAAATTTTGGGTTGAACCAAAATAATCAATCGAATCATTGATTTTTTTCAATTTGATTTGATTATTTAATTATTTCGGTTTGATTTAATTTTTATTTTAAGAAATTTTAATTTTTCCACTCGGTTCAATTTTAAAAGTCAAAAATTGTAAAAATCGAACCGATCGAATATTAATAAAAATTATATATTTTTTTATTATATAATTAAAATTATTTGAATTTTAAGGATATATATTGAAAAATCAAATTATAAAATTTTGGTTAACTAAATTTTTATAGGTTTATATATAGATTTATACATGAATTAAAAATTCAGTTAATCGAATTAATTGAACCAAATTAACCAAATTATTTCTGTTCTATTCAATTTGATTAGTAGATAAATCGATTCGATTTTCGATTAAAATTTTATTAAAAAATTAATTTTTCTATTAAATTGATTCGGTTCGGTTATTAAACCGAACCGACCTATGCACAGCCCTAAAGAGAGGTTTTTAATCAACAAGAAACTCCTTAATTGTAATTTAGTTTAATTCTACTGCTTTTTGATAAACAACTAGATATATGCGATGGGTGCTGATTACAGATCGGGAATTATATGATATATAGAAAAATATATACCTATTTAGAATAAAAATTTTACTTTAATTTAAAAGATAATATTTATAAAATATTTCTATATAAAAATTCTTTTCTTGTTTGAATTCGCCAGATATAGTAAAATTACATTGTATTTTTTTATTTTTGAAATGCGAATTTTACTGAATTAAAAGATTTTTTTGTGATCTTTAGAATATTAATCAAAATTTAAGATGTTGACTGGATTAAAAAATTATATTCTTATATTAAATATATTATGACATAATGAAGAATGCTATGTACACATATGTCAATACAAATGAGAAGTGTGATTTCTAAGTTCCAGATATGGGTTCACTTCTTATCAAATCAGGAGGAATGTGATTGTATGCATGATATAGCAATATTTTTTGATGATCAAATTGTTGTTAAGCTTCATTTATTCCCTTTGGTGCCTATAATCAAGACGAGCAATAATGATTGTCGGAGTCAAAAAGTATTCACCGAGCATTTATTCTCAGCGTGGTTGTTTACTTGTGCAGGTTCAGGAGCCACCGAGGAAAAGAGGAACTGACTTGCATTAAAGTCGCCTGAGCCGCGTCTTTTGTAGGCACATATTCTATCATTTTTGCATGTGCATTCATAGAACTTAGGCATCCTATCATGTACAGCATATAGGATAGAATGTATATGGATTTGTGTGTGTGTATAATTGGGGATAAGTGTATTATTTTGTCACCTTGTTATTTTGGATTGACTAAAAGCTTTGTATAGTTTATGAATGTATGGTATTGTATACATCAATGTTTTAAAAATTGGACTAGATAAAGAATCGGAGTATCAACTGAGTCATGGTTCGATTGGTCTAACCAGATTTTTTTCTTTTTTTATTATAATTATTTATATAAAAATTTTGAAATATAATGTGATTGATAATATATAAAAAAGTAAAAATACATTTAAAAATCTATTTATCATTAAATATTAATTTATAAACATTAATTTTAAACTATTAAATCAAATTAAATTTTGAAATATAAAAAGATAAAAATAATTAAGTATAATTAACAAAAATTTAACAAATTATAATCAATTTATAATGTACATTTTTTCAATATAAAAAATTAAAATAAATACTTTTAAAATTAAATAATTGAATATATAATGATATGTAT